>JAYKAV010000001.1:2508599-2550952 GCA_035582835.1 Phoebastria nigripes
AAAAAAAAAAAACAACAAAACAACCGTGTTTCTAATTTCCAATTGTATATTGAGTCGCTGAGAAAAGAGGTGGCATTATTTGTAATAATAATCTATTAACTGGATTTGGGAGGAATTTTCAGCAGAAAAAAAATCATTACAGGGCTGCTCTGTGAATTTTCGCTCTCCCGAGGAAATACAGGAAAAAGATATATGCGAGCTTTTAAAAATTGTTTTGGAAAACAAATTCGCCGGCGCTTTTATCTCCCCTGCGGTGCGACACGGAGATGAGCCGGCGCGATTTTATTTCTCAACGCCCGCCGGAGTTCGGGTTTCCCCCTCCCCAAAATAACGCCCGGTCCGGCCCCGGCGCCCTCTCCCCGCCCTGTCCTTCCCCACCAGAAATAAACCGCCGAGCCGGAGAAAAGCGGGTTTCTTTGCTAGACTAAAAATCGGGCTTATTTGCAAGAAAAAAAAAATCGGATTTATTTGTAAGAATAAGAAGTGTGTTTCTTTGCAAGAATAAAAATCGGGTTTATTTGCAAGACTAAAAAGCCGGTTTCTTTGCAAGAGCGGGGACCTGCTGCTTTGGGAGCTGTAGGACGGAGGGTTGTGCTGCGGCGCGGGGGATGCACGAAAAGGGGGTGATTTCCCCGCTGAGTGCCCCCTAAATGGGGCTGGGGTCCATTCCCCAGCAGGTCCCCCCGGGATGCGGAGCAGCCGCTGCGGGGGACGCCGGGGGCCCGCACCCAGCCCCGCACCCAGGGCTGCCCGGGCGCTTCCCCCGGTCCCCCCGTCTCACCGCAACCATGCGGAGATTTTGGGGGGGAGAAGGTGCCCGGGAAGTGCCCCCCACACACACCCACGGAGGGTGGATTCCCCCCCGGATGCTTTTTCCTCGCCCCGCGGCCCGTTGCAGGCTGCTTCGCCTGCCTTTCTCGCAGGGACGGGAGAGCTTTCCCCCTTCAACGAAAACCCGGGGGGGTGATGGCAGGGCCCCCTGCGTCCCCCCCGTCGCCGCACGGCGACCGGCGCGGAGGGGAAACCCGGCCGGGGGGGKGTCCCCCCACCTCAGCTACGAGCGGGGGGCGGCGGCCTTCCCCGCACCCCCCCGGCCGTGGGTGCGGTGCTCACCCCGCGGCTGGATACACCCCACGGGTGCCCGGGGAGCGGGTGCACCCGGTGTGTGCGGACACACCCAGGGTACACACACGCGTGTGCGGGGACACGCACAGATCCCATACACACACCCCCAGGTCGCATACCCGCCGGTGTGGCACACCCATCCGAGTGGGTACACGCGTACGGGGCGGGGGGATGCGACACGCCTGTGCGGACACGCACGGGTCGCAACATGCAGAGGTCGCGGACACACCCGTGTCTACACACGGACACGGACACCAGATACACACCCGCCGCCTGCAAACGCACCCCTGCTGGCTGCACCCCTGCCGCCCCCCAGCTCCGGGAGCCGCGGGGACCCCCCAGCCCCAGCTCTCCCCCCTGCACCTCCCCTCCCCAAATTCATCAGCTTTCTTACCCCCCTTCCCCACTCCACCCACCCCACGCAATTAAAAGCGGCGGCGGAGTGGGGCTGCAAGAGGCGGCGGCTGAACGGTAAGGGCCCCCCCGGCCGCTCCCTCCCCCTGCACAAGGTGAAAGAATACAGAAATAGCTGAAAACACAGAAATAGCCCCAAAACAGCGCTGCCCGAGGTTTGGTTTTATTTATTCGTGCGTGTCCCCGTGCCCTGCAGCCAAGGGCCGGGCTGGACGAGCCGGGTACCTGGCGGGGCAGCCCCGGTGGCGGCTCCGCGGGCCGGGGGGGTTCGGGGGAGGGTGATGGGGGTCCCACTGCCCGCGGCGGGGGGCCCGGGGAGCCGCAGGTGCCGCTGGCGGGAGACACCAGCAATGGCTGTTTGGGTGTTGCATTAAAGCACGCTGCAGTGCGCACACAGGCGGCCCCTCCCCCCCCAATCTGCCTGTATGCTAATGACATGCAAAGCGACTCATTTGCATGTTTATCTCTGTCAATGGGCAAGCGTGGCGGGCGAGGTAATACGTTTCCCACCGTGGCATGGAGGCCTCCCCCCTCCCCGCGCCCCTCACCGCCCCGCCGGGCCGGGGAGGGCAGAGCGCACCTTCGGCCCCACCGCCCAGCCCTGGCACGACGGCAGGCACTGCCACAAAATGGCTGCCGGGGGGGGCCCTGCGAGCCGCCCGAGCTCCCACCTCTGCCCCCCAGCAGCCTCCGGCCCACCCGCGCCCCCTCCCCTCAAACCCAGCGCCGGATTTTGTGCTTAAGCAGCCAATCGGGGGCGCGGCACCCTTCCCCCCTCCCTCCTTCTCCCCCACCATCCCTTCTTTTCCATCCTCCATCCCTCCTTCTCCCCCTCCATCCCTCCTTTTCTACCTTTCATCCCTCTTTTTCCACCCTACATTCTTCCTTTTCCACCCTCCATCCTTCCTTCTCCCACCTCCATCCCTCTTTATCCCACCTCCATCCCTCCTTTTCCACCCTTCATCCCTCCTTCTCCCCCACTCCATCCCACCTTTCCCACGCCCAGAGCCAAACCCTCGCTGTTTCCACGCGCGGGGGGGATTTCTGATTTCCCACCGCCCGGGGGCAAAGTCTCTTCCCTCCTTCCGAGGGGCTCCGACGCTGGCCCGGGCGCTGAGACTCCAGCAACTCGTGACCGCTGTGGGTCCACCAGCACCGCGCGTGGTCCCCGGTGGGCGCGGAGCCGCGGGTGGGCGGCCCGGAGGGGCTCGGCCCTCGGTTCCTCTGCTGAGGGGGTGAGAGGTGTCCACGGGCACTAGTGGGGAGAAGTAGCCGTGTGTACAGTCAGTCACTCGTGTGGGTCCACGGATGGGATGGACATTGGAGGCACCTGTGCGGTTGTGGGTTTTTTAAATAGCCAACAAAATATAATAATAATAACAATAGTAATAATAATAAAATAAATAAATAATGAAGAAGCCTCTCCCACCGCCCCGAGGTGCGCCCACACCTCTATTTTCAAACACGCCCGCTGGAGCGCAGGGCTCTGTTTTTGGGGAGCGGGGGCGTCCCCGCCTGCGCGGGGATGCGGCGACCCCCATGTACCCTCGGCGGGGGCACGGCACGGCACGGCGCAACCCCCCCACGGGGCGATGGGGGCCAGCGGGAAACCCCCGGGGACGGCGCACGGCTGTAACGCAATACAGTGTTATATACTCTCCATACTATATATATATATATATAAACCACGTATATTATATGTTACGGTATAGTTTATGATGCTGCATGACGCGATGCGATGTGACAGCGCAGGACCCGAGGCTCGGCCCCCCCGAGGTGTCCCCGGGCCGGCAGCACACACCCGCCGGACCGCCCCGCCCCGAGGCGCCGGCGAAGGGCGCCCGCCTCGCTGCGCTGGGCTTGGGGACGGGTTTCGGGGGAGCCCCTCCCGCCTCCCCACCCGGTATCCCACCCCTTCCCCGTCCCCTCTCAGCCTCTTATCCCCCCCGCTTTTTTTTTCCCCTTGTCCCAAATCTTGCCCCCCTTCCCCAGTCAAGGTGTTTTCGCTCCCTCCCTCCCTCTATTTTAATCGCGGGGGGGGAAGGTTTATTCCCCTTCCTTCACCCGAAATTGTCTTAGAAAAAATAAAATCAGCCGAAAAACCCAAATCTGCCAGTCTGTGCCCGAGGCCTCCGGGCAGACGCGGACCCCCGGACCCGCCCTGCCCCGACCAGTTTATCCCAGCACTGCCCAGCCGCAGGTACTGGGAGGGGATTTATTTGGGGTATTGGCTAGCCCCCCCCCTCCCCGGGCACCCTATGGCCACCCCAACCCCATATATCGCACCTATGGAGAGGGAGGTGTGCCCCCAGCAGGGATGCTGCCGCTGCCCCCCCCGGGGGTGGGGTTTGCCCCCGAAGACCCGTGCCCCCCCCCGCCACAGGGGGCAGCGGGCCCGGGGGTGTCGGTCCTCGGGAGCCCCGGGGGTGCCGGCCCGCCGGGGTCCCCCCCAGCCCCCCGGCCCGCTCCCGGGTGGGTGTTCCCCTCCCGAGGGGGGCGGAGAGAGGCAGGCCGGGGCAGAGGCAGGTTTGGGAAGGCCCCCTCTCCTGGCTTTCCGGCTGCCCCGCCAGGCAGTGTCCCCCCGCACCCCGGCCAGGGGGGCGTCCGCACCCCTGGGGGAGGCCGGCCCGGGGCTTCCGCATCAGCGTGCCCGGAGCAGGGCTGGTTTTGACGCACCCCCTGCAGAAAGACAAGCCCCCCCCCGCCCCCATCAGCCCCTAAAACCTGCCGTGCCATCGCGCCCCGCAGCAGAGGCAGCCCCCCAAAAGCAAATGGGGGGGGTCTTCCCTTACCTGAGCGCTGGCCCGGGGGAGGCCCGGAGAGGAGGGGTGCTGGATCCGGCTCGTTTTCTCCCGCCGTGTCCCGCAGCAGAAACTTCCTCCGACCGGGGCCGGGGCCGGGACCGGTCCGGGGGAGCCGGGCTGCGCCGGGGGGACCCCGCGGCCGGGGAGAGCCGCACACCCCGGGCCGTGTTTATATGTAGAAAGAAGGGTAATTTGAGTGCTTATACCAAGAACCGGGGTTGTTAAGTTTGCAGGCAGGCAGCTAAACGGTGCCAAGTGCGGAGGGGGGGGGGGGGGGGGGGGGGGGGGGGGGGGGGGGGGGGGGGGGGGGGGGGGGGGGGGGGGAGGCTGGGGGTGTGTAAGAAATAAAGAGCAATTGTCAGGGGCGAACAAAAGGCGGAGGATGGAAAGGAGCTGGGAATCCCGGGGCAGAGCCCCTCGGCGTGGACTTGAACTTGGGCTTTGACACCGTCTGCGAGGCGGAGAGCGGCTCCGGGCCGGGCGAGACGGGCTGCGGGGGGGGGCTGGCAACAGCCTCGGTGGCAGAGAGAGGGGGCATTACCCCCCCAAACACCCACCTTTGCGGGGGCGGGGGGCACTTTGCTTCAGGATGCGAGTGATCCGGGGGATAACCCAGACGTGCTGAGACCCGACGGGCTCAGCGCACCTCCCGGGGCGGAGAGGGGCGGCGGCGGGGGGACCCCGTCGGGGCTGGCCGGGGCCAGACGGCCGGGGGGGCCGCCCGGTTCTCACAGTCTGCGCCCGAGCCTGGATTCTCTGCACGTCCCGGCCGGTCCCCCCTTTGCTGCTATTCAGCACTTAATTGAACATTAATGGCAGCTGGGGATGAGGTCATTGGAGCCGGCTTTTCTCACACATTTTTCATGCAAATCCGCTAAACTCTAAACAAATTTGAATAAAACCCCCTTTGTGCGGGCCCTCCATGGTGTTTTTCCACAGGCCGCTCCGCCTGTCTCCGCACACTTCATCCGGGGAGGGGGGGAGATGTGCTGTGCCGGGGGGAGAAGCGGGGAGGTGAGGGGGTGTGGGGGGGTCCCCGCCCGGGCCTGGAGCACCGGGAAGAGCCGTGTGTAACACCCAGAGAGGCTGTGTCCTCTGCGGGGCTCCCAAATCCAGAGCCCCCCCCCCCCCAGGATGCACATTGCACAAGCGGGGCCCTGCACTGTGCCACCACCTCCCTTTGCATCCTCCACATAGCACCAGTTCCCCCAGTAATATCCACCAGCAACACCCGTTCCCCCATAACACCTCGATAGCACCAATCCACCCCCAGTAACATCAGTCCCCCTGCAAGTAACACCGATCCCCCACAGTAATACCAGCCCCCCAAGCAGCATCAGTCCCCCCAGCAACCCAAATCCCTCCCAGTACCACCAGTGCCCCCAGCACCCCTCGCTGCACTGGGCAATCAAGCCCCATTGCCTCTCCGTAAGGTGGTTTTCGGGTGCTTGCAGCCGCACAACAGGATAACGGCACGCAGAGCCCCCGACCCCCCTGCTCCGCGCCTCCACAGCCCCCATGCAGCCCCCATTAGCATCCCTGCGCGCCCGGCCCCCTGCCCAGCCTTGAACTTGGCCATGCCGGGCTGCGCTCCTTCTGCCTGCCTGGGCTCGCACAATGCCGGCCTTGACCCATTGTTTGCTTTTTTCGGGTTTCAGCTGGGAAAGCGGCCACCTCGCGCAGCCTGCCCCGAGCACGCCGGGAGCCGGGCACAATGGGGAACCCTGCTCTGCAGGCAGAAGGGCTCCAAATCATTTGAGAGACATATTCATTATATTCTTTCACGGGGGTCTGTTTGCATTGGGTTTAGCGGTTACTTCCCAGACGGGGTTCAGACCAAATAAAGATCGTTTAGCGGCGAGGGATTCACTTGGGCTTTGAGGGAAATGTGCCTGATGTGGGGCACGGCGCAGCCCGGCCGCTTGGCTCTCGGCTGCTCCCACTTCCCTGCTGATTTGCCTGGGTTTATTTTGTGCCCGTTGCTTCCTCTATCCCGAGACTGCACCAAATCACACGGCTCACTTTTGCAAAAGGGAGAGTTTATTTTCAACAGTGCAAGGGGTGGGGGTGGAGGGATTTTAATGGGAGAGAATTACAGCCAGTACGTTTCTCATACAGGAACAGAGAGGGTGCAATAAAACAGCAGCAGGGCTGCCTGGCCTGAACAGAATCACGGTCTTCTGGGCCCTGAGCACAGCGCTGTTGGGATGGCTGCGCTCCTGCAGCTCTGCACACCCAGGGATGAAGAGCGGCAAGGGCCGAGCTCTGCTCCATGAGCAAAGTCCGGTGCTAAAAGCTCCCTCCAACCTTCATGCACCCGGTATTTTGCCAGGTGAGACAGTGGCTTGCTCAGATCCCTCTGCCTAAGCACTGTGGTCCTGCTCTGGGGTACTTAGGGCACCGAAGACAACGTACAGGAGTGGTGTGGGATGATCCCCTGGCTGCCTGTGTTGCCCTGGCTCCCTCCCCATGGCTGGACCGGCGTGATTCGAAGCAATGCAGAAACCCTCTGTGTTCATGAACCAAAGCTGCCTCCTCTCTGGGGCCATTGGAGAAGCAGGTCGGGAACCTCCTGGAGAAACCTGGAGATGTCAGACGGCAAGTCCAGGCAGGCGGTAGCCAACTGCAAGAAGGAACTCACAGGCTTGAAAAGTCCCTTCTCCACTCGCTGGGATCTAGAAAGGAAAGGAAAAAAACGGAGCGGTTATGATCTCCGGCAGGGAAACGGTCCAGCAGTGCTCGGCTGAGAACAGACCAACTCAGCTCACTGATGGAGCGAAACTCCAACCCTCTTTCCCTCTTCACCACACGTTTCCCATGGCTCTGAGTCACCTTACCCCCTTCCCGACCAGGAAAACYGTGGTCCCCAAGATGTCGAGTTCCCCCTGTGCCCCCCTCAATCCCCTACCTCTGCCTGCCCCGCACACCACCAGCCAGGGGAGGGCTTGCCGCTTGTCCTTCGTCCCTAGGCTTTGGGGCATGGGATTACTCTGCATGTCAGAGCCACTAAAGGCACAGCCCTCTGATGTTTTAATCTTCATGTTAACTTTCCCTGCCCTTGGCGCCCTTGCCTGGCTGGAGAAAGTGATACTGAGCCACCGAGCTGGAGCCGAAGCTGTGATGCTCAGCGGAAGTCCCTTTCTCGGCTTTCCCTGAACCTCCTGTGTTTGCCCCACACATCCTGCACTTTGCATCAGGTTCTCCTCCCTTTTTCCTGATTTTTTTCTCTATTTCCTTTGCACTTTCCCCATGGCAAGTGTGGATCCCCTAGCACAGCCTCCGAACCCAGTCCCATCCCTTTGCCGTCCTCCCTTTGCTTTGCCTATAAACTGTTACGCTGGAAGGAAAAAAGACTAATACAACTAATTCTTGAATACACTTGGATCCAGAGTGCAAAAGGAACCATCAGCTGGCTAATTTATTCTTTTTATTGCACCAAATTGTAATTTTATAAAATATTGCAAATTTTATAAAATATTTGCAAGCCCATTTTAAGAGATAAATCTTCTGTGTGGCTCTCTAATGAGCCGCCCTGGGAGTAGCTGGCATGTGATCTGCTGTAGGTCGCACTGCGATGTTCCCAGGCTGCGACTGGATGAACCACCGTAACTCTTTGAACTGTGCAAATACTCTACACTCTGGGGTCCAGGCTGCAATTTTCAGGGGTATTTTTTCTTTCTCTTAAAAATAGATCTTCTGTAACCCCTTTATTGCAATATTCATAAAGCACTTGATGGAAATCCGAGGAAAATCCCTTCCCTTTCACAACTTTGAAGCAAGCCTAAAACTTAAGAGAGGCAGAAGGCAAACCCACCCCATGTGCATGGGTTTGGGGAAGGACCACAGCCTGTCTCTGGAGACCTTAGGGTGCCAAGAGACAGACCCCATGCTGGCGTGTGTGTAGGGAGACCCATGCTGCAAGAAGCCAAGGTTCAGCACTGCTTTATCCTACGTGACACTAGGAGTCACCCCCAATGTCTCCCCATGGCTGGCAAGGATGTTGAGGTCAGGGCAGATGAGATCTGAATGGTGGTGGGTGCTTTCCCAAGTCCAGGAGAGGAGGAAGAAGCTGAACCCTTGTGCTCACCAGAGAAAACCCTTGCAGCGTAAAGACGCTGGGCAGTGACAGCCCCTGCTCTCCGCCTGGGCAGGCTGAGCTTGCTGTGACCTACAGAGAAACTCATCTATGTCGCAGACAGAGGATGCTTGTTGGTATGAGACATCAACCCACCGTGGAAATGATGCCCTGCCTGCCCGGTGGGTTTGTACCTTCCAGCACTTAGTAACTGCAGGCAGGAGGGGCTGGACGGACCCAGATGATTTGACATAAGCTTCAGGAAAGCCCAAACCTCCTGCACGCACTTTCTCCGCAGGCAGAGTTCAGTCTAGCATTGTGGGTGCCTGCAAAAATAGGGCTGCACCAGGACCTGATCCCAGCCCAACACTGCCTTCCCTCCCCAGTGCCCTGCGCAGGGAAAGTGTCCCGCAAAGTGGCATGTGGATTCATTATCCCTCTCTTTCCTTAAAAATGATGCATAAATAATTGCAATTACAGCTCAGCCTCTGCCCCAGCACTTGCTCCTGTGCCTCCCCGTGCCCTTACAAAGCCAGCGCTGAGGTTTATACACTGACAAACTGCCCCACCACGGCTATTCTGGGTGGTGGGAAGGGCAAAAAACCCCCTCAAATAATGGCAAATGGATGCAGGACGCTCTGCCTAATCAGATTCCTATCCCCTATTGAGGCTGGGAAGGAGGGACCCCGCTCCTCCCCTGCCCTCAGCCCAGCCTCCGCTTCACCAGCTCACACGGAGAAACTTTCTGGACAATTTAATCTCGCCAGGGTGTTACTTAGAAAAACCTTTTTCACTGTCAATTTTTTTTTTACCCTCCCTTCCTTCCCTCCCCCCGCTTTTTCTTCTTCCCTCCCAGCCTTGATTGAATTTTGCAAGCCCCTGATATCTTTCTTTTTTGTAGGGATGCACGCTGCTTATGCAAATACCAGCCTTTCATACCGCCTCCCTGGCTCAAGCCCTCCAACTTGAATGTGACCAAAAGCTGTGCTCTCCCCTGCTAACTCCTTAGCACAATTACACCTCCATTCTGCTCCAGGGGCCCAAGGAGGGGGGAAAAAAAATCATTTTAAACTAATAACACGTGCTGTTTGCTTTGGATAATTACAAGAGAGCTTCGGCTTCTAAGAGCTATGAAATATTCTGTTCGGCGGGGTGGGAGGAGGCTCCGTGTTACGCCTACACTGCGAGTTTTATCTCCTGGCGGAGATGCTCGCACGGCCCCTCGAGGCTCCCTCCATCTCGTGCTCATCCTGTGCACCTGGGCAAGCATTTACATTTCCTACGGAGGAACTTCTCGGCACTTTGGGCTACGGGAGAGAGGAGAAGGCGGCTGACATTTTTCTTATCTCAAGTTACAATTTCCTGCAAGCATCAAGATAATAAAACATGGGCGATGGGCAAGCCGAGCAAAATGAATGCATCGGCTGGCTCTCCCGCGGCAGCGCGGGGAGGACTGGGGAGAAAGGACACCCAAGGGATGCAGCCGCTCCGCTGGCTCTCGTTTGCATCGTGGCCCTGCTGTTATTGTCCTCCTGCCTTGTCTGCTGGGGAAGTTTATGTGGAGGGCTTTTGCCGGGGTGAGGAGGAGGAGGAGGAGGGGAGTTTTCCCCAAAAGCACCCAGGAATCTGTCAAAAGAGGGACAGAAAAGAGAAGAAGAAGAAGAAGGGAGACAGAGAGTGGGAACGTCAAGGACCCCTGACTAATGAATAGCAAGTTTGCCCTTGAACCTCCCAGGGCTTTGCCATTCCCAGGCTCCAAACAAGGGCTGATGCATGCTTGGGCCCAGCTGCAGGGGGACCGGGCTATGGTTCATCTCAGACACTTTGACAGCCCGGGCCTTTTCCCCGCATAGCTCAGACTCGCCTAACTACTCCCCTGGCAACAGCTCAGTGCAGGAACCTGCGCTAAGGCCCTGCCTGCTGCATACAGAAGTGCGAGGAGGAGGGGAGCCGCTGGGAGAAATTAGCTGGAGACCGGCTTAACCCATCAAATGCTGGGCAGGCGTTGCCAGCCCCAGCACCCTTCACTCCATCCTCGGCTTGGCTGGCTGGGTGCTCGCTGGCAAGCATCCACAGCGGAGCAGGAGAGGGGCAGTGATGGGTTAGATGTGCAAATCCCGTGACCTGCTGCTTCGCCAAGACCCAGCGCCTTGGACCTGGTGGGGCTGAAGGTCCTCATAGTGCCAGGGATGTAGGAGAGAGCCGAAATAGCCAGCTGGAAAAGGCCACCGGACACTGAGTGAGAAGGGCACAGCCTTTCCTGGGTGCGGTGGGGACAGGGCATCCCTCTCTGCCAGCCAGAACGAGGGCTCAGGCCGGATGAGAGAGGCACAAACTTGCCCGGGCCACTCTTTCTGCATTGCAGATCAAAGGCAGGGGACGAGCTGGCCTTAGGGGTCTGCGCTGAATGGCTGGAGAAAACAGGCACGAGCACCCGGCGGCTCCAAAGCGCGACCCAGAAACGTTYCCACATCCCAGGCCCATATAAATCAAGGGGGAAAAAAGGGGGGCTCCGTCCCAGCCTCTGTTTTTACAGAGCATCTTTCATGTGCAGCCCCTGAGAGAGAGGGCTTTGCCGAGCTTGTTAAGGACGGCTCCTGCGCCAGGCAGAGAGGGGGACGCACCATATGGAGAGGAGAAAAAGAAAAGGGGACACTGAAAATGGAAAATTATGCAAAGCAGGAGGAGAGGCGCTGGGGGAAAGGGGGGAGGGAGGCAGCGAGGTGGTGGGGGATGGGGAGAGGGTAGGCTGGGAAGGGAGCCCTGACGTGGGGGACACTAGTAAGCTGGCATGGGGGCAGCAGGAGGGAAAGACGTTTCCCGTGACCGGGTGCAGGACAGCCCTTGGCACCCTTGGGTGCCATCACTGGAAGGCAGCTCTCCAGCCTGGCCTTCCCTGAGCAGGTGTGGGCACGGGGCGATGCCCGGCTGGACCGCAGCGGGTGCACCCTGCATCCGGAGCTGTGCCACGCTGGGAGATGCAGCAAAACGGGGCCCGTGGTGACCTACTTCAGAGGTGTCCTCAGGACCTCCGTTACTATGGCAATGAGGTTGCGAGCAAACATTATAGTTTTTTTGGTCAAGGTTTTTGCTTTTCATCAATCACAAAAACTGGACTCATGTACTGAAGTGCTGGGGGCCTTGCAAGAAATGGCCCTGAGCAACAGCAATGACAGAAAGGGCCTGAATCACCTCTGGGTCTCAGCCACTCGTGCAGTGATGGTGGACACTCAAGTGAGTTAAGGAGAATCTGAACGCAGCTGCCAGAGCTCTTCCCTCCCCCTTGGTCCCCAGAGGGACCCCTTGCTCCCCAGAGGGGGCTGCAGCCCTGGCGTGGCACAGGGATGCTGGGGATGCTGTGCAGGCACAGGAGGGAGAATGAACTTTTCAGTCCCTCACGTGTTATTGCCCAGCTTGTGCTCAAACGCCAGCATCTGGCCTAATGGGGCGTTTGGAGAAATGACTCAGCCCTTCACAACCCAGCTGCGGAGCTCCTTCTTCATTCTCCTGGAAACCTTGGCCACATCCCGGCTTCTGGGCTCAGCTCACCTTTGGGAAACCACCCACCCTTGCACCTTGACAGCTCCTCCATCCTAAAGCCACTCTGCGCCTCCAGCTTGCGGGACTCTGTGCTGGCTCCCTGTCCATGGGCCAGGACCACCTTGCACATCCTCACTGGGTGCCAGCCCCCTTCTCCAGCCCATCTTTCATGCCGGTGTGGAGAGCCATCCACTTGGTCCTCCAAAAATCCCCAAGCTTGGTGCTTGTTGCTCTGCCTCCCCTGCTTGGTCCCCTCCATCCTATTCCTGTCTCCCTCCGTCTCTCCTCTTGATGGCTTTTGTTCAGAGCAGCTGGTGCTTTTCCTTCACTCTCCTTGGCATCACCCAACACCCAGGAACACAAACTGCTCCTGGCTGCCACCTTCCCTCCCTCTCAGCCCCGGCACAGCCTTTGCTCTCACACCTGTCTCTACCATGCCACTCCCTTTTTTAGCTCCTTCTCCCGTGTGTTGCATCAGGAAACCTTCCCTCACTGCATCCCAAATGGATCGCTCCATTAATCCCTTCTACCATGCTTCCCTCCATTTACCATTGGTAAATTAACCATCAGCCCTCGTGGTCGCCCTACACTCCCAACCCATGATTCAGGCAGGTATGGGGCAGATTCACGTGGTGTGAGTGCACGGAGATGGGCTGGTACATGGGCAGGCATGGGACCGTGCCTACAGAGATGGGCACGCTTGCCCCAGCGTACACGTGTTCCTGCCTGCACACGCCAACACCTACATGTTCCTGCCCACGTTCCCGCTGCCGGATCCGAGGCTGCGGGATCTCGAGGGGAGCTCTTGTTCTCCCCTGGGGCATGGGTGTTATCTGCACAACATGGCTGCGGGCTGGGATTTGGGCTGTTCAGTCTTACAGTCACTAGACGAAAAAGATGCTGTGTCCATCTTTTAGTCTCTTCAAGAGCCATGCCCTGGAGTAAGGCTATATGTGTTGGCCAGATCCTCAGTAAAACCCTGGCATAAGCTGTAGGCACTGAAGAGGATTCATCTAAGCAGCACACAAAGAAAAATAGCAAAAAATAAAGTTCACGGGGGCACAAGGAAAACAGAGCTTCCACCCACAGAGCAGCTGTGTGGGGCTCCGGGGACAGGCAGGCAACGTGGGAGATGTTTCAGAGCTTGCTCTCAAGATGATGCATTTGCAACTGCTTCCCTTCTGCAACCAGTGGAGGTAAACTGAGCCTTCTGCCCAGCAGACACACGTTTTAATCCGTGTACCTTTGCGCACAGGTACGTGTCCCGAGCTGCTTTAAGGCTGGCAAGCCACCGTGGCAGAATGATGTAAAAATGAGATGTGCCTTCATGGCAGAGGAAGAAGAGGGATCTCTTCTATCCCTCGATAYCCTGACACAGGCAAGCAACTGCCCCTCCACGAACAAACACAAGCGAAGGGGCTGCTTGGTGTTCTCACTGCAAATTCCCACCTGCTAAAAATGGGTGGTGTGGGGTGTGGGGGGAGCACATGGGATTCAGGGTGTCCTTTGGATCAGGCTGGCCTCAGCTGCCACGCTGGAAGCTGAACCGTTTCCAAGGAGGATACGGCAAGAACAGCGAGTCCTGCCCAAGTGATGGTCCAAAGCATTGGCACTTTGTCCTGATTCAACCTCGCCCCAGATTCCCGCCCCTGGCATGCATCCAGGTTTCTTTCTCCTTGACCCATCTCCATCAAAAGAAGCACCGTTACAAGTCTCCGCTCTGAGTTTCTAGTCTACAAATAGAAGCAAAGCAGCCCTTGCTCCAGAGCTGAACATTTCCACTAAACCCTATTTTGATGCCTGTCCCAGCGAAAGAAACCTTCGGGAACCGTGCCCCTTGTATGAGATGTTAAATATTTCAGCCTCCAGCAAGACACCGATGTGATATTAAACTATACAATTTCTTTATGTCCCTGCATTCCTGTCCTGGCTGCAGAGCTGCACCGTGAAGGAGCAGCTCCAGTAAACCTTCCTCCGGACGGGGCCAGGGAGCCGGCTGCCTCGAGCGCTGGGGCATGATGTGCTTATCGGGCAGCAGAGCTGGCTCTGCCACCCCACATGGAGAAGCTGTGCCACGGGAGCTGCTAAAAGAGCATTTCATTTCCAAACAGGGCCCTGGAGACCTCTTGTGTGAGGGCCTCGATGGAGCGAGCCGGGGGAGTGCAGAACAAGGAGAAACAACCCCAGGCTAAAAACAAGCCGGACCCCAGGCTTGTTGGACCTTATGCTCTACACCAGGGTTCGGGCTGGCCTGTCCCCTTGAATCAGTGCACCTCTCCTATGCCAGCACCGATGGGGAAAYAGCAAGTTGGGATTTTTTCGCCTCCGTCTTCCTCCCGTTTCCCTCCCCTAACTCCTTTTCCGCATCATAAGCAAAGTCCTAATAAAGCTCCCATCCCCACTGCCAGCCCTGCACCATGCTCCCAGCAGAAAAGAGATGCAAAGCCACGCTTGGAATCTGATTCCCCGGCTTTAAACGCTGCTCTGCCAGCAAAGTGCGACTTGAAAGCTCCCCTGTCACAGTTACAAAGCTCCGAACAGCCCTTCCTCGGATAATCACGCTTATCTCCAGATTAAGAAAGAGAGACCTGCAGCTGAGGCTGGTCACATGGGCTGGGATGTGGGCAAATCTCTTTTAAACAATCCCCATATAGCTGTGACCTCCACCACAGCCCAAATACACCGTCCCTTGGTCCCACTCGAAAACCAGCTCTGGAGACATGACAGAGCATGCGAGAGGAGACCGCGCTGAAGAGAGCAGGGGCAGGAGGAAAACCGGGGGGAGGAGTGAGAAAGCAATGGAGAAGAGGAGGATGAGAAAGACGGAAGAAGAAATAAGTAAAGGGAGGATGTGGGAGAGGAATAGGATGTGGTGGAGAGGGAGGAAGAGTGCGTGGGTGGAGGGGGAGGATGATGAAGGACAGGGAGGTCTTCCTGCTGGGGATTAGTTGTCCCTGCACTGTCCCCAGGTTAACTCTTCCCGCTCTGTCCCCGGCTGGCAGCCTAGCCCGATTACGTGACTCCAGCTGTGCCAAGCAGCCTTGGCAGGGCGAGCACGTTACCTACTTTGCTGCCACGGATTCATTAAGAGGCTTTGCTTGTGTGGGAATAGTCATCCCAGCGGGGAGAGAAAAAAAAACCCTTCTGCAGATCAACCTGGCAAGGAGCTCTGACAAAGCGGTTTCCATGGCCCTGCCTGGGGCTTGGGAGCAGAATTAAGGAGAGGCAGGGATGCGCAAACAGGAGAGGAGGGCGGAGGAGTGGGAGATCAGCGGGAAGGGGTCCCCAGCAAGGCCCCTGCTTGGTGACGAGGCACCAGCCAGGGAGGGAATTGCCAGTCCTTTGCAGGATGCTGGTCCCTGGTTCTTCTTTGTGATTAAAGGCCACCTTGCATCTGGGTCAGGCATGGATGACACATTCACCCTGTGAGCAAATGAAAGGTCCGAGCAACCACAGAGTGATTTTTTCCAACAGCAGGTTCCCCTCTTACGTCCATGTGGGATTAACACAATTACTTTGCAATGGAGGAGCCCAAACGGCTCCAAAATGGTCACAGATGCAGAGCACTGGGGCTGGACCTCTCTGAGGATGCCCACGATCTGCTGGCACCGGCTCAGGGTTTCCAGAGATGGGGCTCGGCCACTGCCTGCAGCTCGCCGGGAGGGACCGCAGTGCTGCCTCCCTGGCTGCTCATTATTCATCCTGCGCAATTAGGCACTGCTGATAAGTCACACGAAATTGCCTTTGTTCTCCAACTGGATGACCTGCGTTTCATGGGAGTCCCTTTTTCCTGCACATTACTCATGAGTTGCCCACCGTACCTACTGCTGGAATGGCAGTGAGGATTTTGGGGTGCTCTTCAGGCTGGCCATGAGTTCTCCCTCACAGATGCCCCGTGCAGGTCAATGGGGAGGTGCAGCCTCGCCCTGCCCGTGTTCCTGGACTTCTCTGAGCACAAAGGAGAGCTGCTCCTCCCGCAGCCCGCCCTGCCTCGCCGGGGACATGTCAACTCTCCTCCAGGCAGATGGCTTTGCCGCTCCCTGGCTACTCTATGATCTCTTAGTGTCACCTCCCAGCTCCACTCCCAGCAGCAAAGCCCAGTGCAGCTGCAGAGCCATTGGGGGAAGAGGTATCAGCCCTTGCTCAACCCAAACCCTGCTGATGCCAATGGCCACCTCGCCTTGTTCATCATGACCTTCCCTTTCCTCCCCGGCCAGCCCACCAGAAGGAGTCTACCCCAAGCTSTCCTGCTCCAACCAAGCCATCTCCCACCCAGGCTCCCTGCAGGACCAGCCCTGCACCACGGTGTGTCTGCTCCTGCTCTCCATCCCTTCACTGCCAACACCAGGACCCAAGTATGGAAGAGAAGGCAAAGTGGATGGGGACCAGCATGAAGCTGGGTGCCACCAAACTCCACAGCAGACAAGCCGTGCTGCAGCAAAACTTCCCGAAATGACCTCCGCTTCAGAGCAGCTTTGTGCCATCTAATTCCCTGCTCTTCTGGCATCCAGCAGCTGCTCAGAAGCAGACGGGAGCACAGGGAGAAAAGACATCTTGGCCCATTCTAGAGCTTCTTCTCTGYTCAAGAAATGTATGTGGGCTCTTAAGTCTTGTTGATTTAAGGGAAAGGATGCAAAATTAATTTAGACAGGAAATTAATTAGATGTGAACTGGTGTTTACATCCCTACATGTACAACAAATTCTTGTGTGAACCTACAGAATGCAGATGGATGGATGGATGGATGGATGGATGGATGGATGATAACAGCACTCTAGGAATGACATTATGTGCTGGTCCATACACTGGGGATGTAGAAAGACTTTTCTCTGCATTGGTAATTAATAACTCTATCCTGAGCAAATGTTGATAAATCCTTTATAGTGCACGTTATCTCTGTCTCCTCAACTCCTGTTCTGCATTTCTATTTGCCTGTTTCCACTGCTCCACCCCTGGCACCCACACGCTTCACTTCCCTCCCATATTTTGTAACTGGCAGCAGATTTGACTCCCTTTCTGGAGAAGCAAGGCGGAGGTTTTGTTGCTGGGGCTTTGTGTGAGCCATCGCATGTGTAAGTGTATATACAAAGATGGATACAAATCCATTGGAAATAAGCACCTTTTAAGGGACTTGAGAGAGAGACACAGGGCAGAGGAGAAGAAAAAGCCTACAGACCCTCAGCCAGACAATCAGCAAAGACGAAGAGAAAGACCCAGTGAACCAAAAAAAACCTCAGTTCTCTTTTAAACTCTCCACGATTTGCAACGAAAGCAGCAGATCCCATCACCAGGAAGCCCAGCTCCACTGATGCACCAGAAGTCACAGCAACCCTCACCCCTTCTTCTCCCAGCTCCGCACAGCTCAATTACCCCAGGCTGCCAGGCTGCACTGAACACACCCCCGCCATTCTGCATCTCCCCCGCCGCCGAGACAGCTTTCGCCAATGGAAGGAGTACAAATATATTCATTGGCACCTTATCAGACATGCATGCAAAACTAATTAACATGGGGAGACATGCAAGCTGCCACCCAGCCACAAATACACACCCACGAGCATGCACACACACACGCACGCATGCACAAGGCAACCCTTGTCTAGGGGGGACATTCAAAAGGCTTTGTCACTAATTTAGGCATCTGTCTCAGTCTGGTCTGGTCCTCCTGGCTAGGCTGGAGTTGTGGTTTTTTTCCCACTCTGTTTGACAATGCTGGGAACATGCCCGGAGACCCCTCATTCAAATCACCCCTTGACAATGGTCTCATTGTGTGAGCATATAGAAAAGGGAAAGGATGGGGGAGAAGATGTGGAAGGGGGGTAAGGAATTAAAATGTGAACCCAAGGAAGTGTTTACTAACACAAGCCTCGCAGCTGCCCCGTCTCTCCTCCACCCCCTTCTTCCGCCCCCGGCTGCTCCAATGGCCCAGCTTGTCCCCAGTGCAAGGCAGGCAGCGGGACAGCAGGACAGCGGGACAGTGGAGAGGGAGCAGGAGCAGGAGCAGGAGCAGGAGCAGGGCTGCACAGAGGTGCACGGAGAGATGGCAGACTAGAGGGATGATGCCTCAGGGCATTCGAGTCTTCACCAGCAGGGGGGCAGGTACGGGTTTGGGAAGAGAAGATGGAGTCAGAGATGCCTTGGAGAGGATTAGTGACTTMAAATGTCCTGGGAAGGACATCTTCATGGAGGAGCAAGGGATTTATTGGTACAACCACTCCAAGGCTTTCCAAGCAGGGACAAAAAGTGTTTAAACCTGGCCTCGTGGATTAGAGCAAGCGAGCAGACTCACTGCACGGTTTGGACTGCTCTCTTTGGTGCTGCTGCCAGACACGCTACAGTGCGAGAAGAAAGGGAGGGAGCAGTGGGGTGTCAGGGCTGGGGGCTCAGGGAACAGACCAGACTCCCTTCAGAACCTGACTGTCTGCCTATTGCTAGTTATTAAATATCAGGAGAAAAAAAATAGGAAAAAATGCTCCCAATGCCCTGACCACCCCCCAGCCACACCTGGGGAAGGAAATAGYGAAGGTGCAGATGGGGGTTGTTAGCCCCCAGCCCAACCACGCCTGGCTGGCCTCGGCAGACACCATTCAGCTGGAAATGCCCACGAGTCAGCAGAGGAAAGGGAACAGGAGCTGGGGAGGGGGAGAAGATGATGACAACGTTTTCCATATATGCAAATGCATCCGCACAAGATACCCAGAGGGAGACAAAACAAAGAGACCTCAAAGAGGCTGGCTCCGAGACCTGCACAAAGCCAGATACCTCCATACACCTATGGTGCTTGCACTTGAAGACCTGTGCAACGCGAGATGCGATGCTGCCCAGAGGTTCCCCCAATCTGAGCAGGTATCAGCCCAAAGAAAGCCTCGTTGAGGAGCCCAGCAAAAGCTGCAAACACAAATGCCACAATCCCACGTCCTCCTACACAAACAGATGCACCTTAGGAGTAAGAAACTATTCCTGTCCATCAGCTTAGTCAGAGAAGAGAAAAGCTGTGATGCAAACCCAAAAGAGCCCTGCCTTGGTGTGGCAGAGGTAGCCCAGCTCCCCTGACATTGCTCCTGCAGCCAGATCCACCACCTGGACCTTTGGTTTCCATAAGAGGAAAGCTAAGAGATTTCTGGACATTGCTATAAACGAGGCAGGGCAAAACGTCACACAGAAACCCAAGAACATGCATGACGGCGAAACATTTCCTTCCCACAACCACTGCGACAAAACGAAAGTCAGTTGTGCAAACATTTCTGCTTAAGAAAGGGAAGCTACTGCCAAGTAAGCAAATCTGTGCTTTTCATCCAAACAAGTGGTTGTGAGCAGTTTTATTGCCACATTTCTCTGGCCCAATACACAGGGATAAGCGCTCGACATACAGTGACACGTAGGGACTCGGGGACAGAGCTGTGGTTTTAATAGGGCAATGCAGACACTGAATGAACTAAAACCCTACAGAGATCAGCTTGCCAGGGCTCAAGGCTGAGAAAAGCTATTTGATGGTAAAAAGAAACAAGGACACTCATGATTCTGCTCTCATTTCCATGCTGTAAATTTGGGCAGCTTTTACTGAATGCAATTAAATCCCCACTTAGGATTTAACCCGGTGAAGCTGAGGGCAGACCTTGGTACAAGAACCACCTCTGGGCTCTTTCCCTTGACTTGCTCTGCGGAAGTCAGCAGGAGTTGTGAAAAAGTTCAGTGAAAAAGCACGGCGATTCATAGCTCCCAGCCAACGTGGCCATTTCAAAGTCCCCTCTAGCTTCATCTCGGCTGTTCTTTCCTTCACCGGTGAGTTGCCGCTTTGCCGCTTTGCTTACGGAGCCTTGGCTGCAGGGGAAAGTCAGTACCAGCCTTGTAAGCACAAAGACTCAAGGGTATTTGGGCATCTCCTTCCCTTTACCTCTAATGGGAGCTGAAGACCTCAGCAATCCTTCAACACATCTATTCGCTGCTGCTGGGGGCTGATCCCTCCTTTCCGATACCTGAAGGGTCCCAGTGTGGATTCCATACAAGACCCTTGCAAGAAACCACACAAGACCCTCTGTTATTAACGCTTATTTGACTGTTCTTTAAATTTTACTTTATTCTCAGACAGTGCATTTCAAAGGCTCTTTTGCTCACCAGCACAGTTTAACAGTCTGGGTTTCACAAGCAACAAGTGATAAACCTCCTCACCTACTTGCACCACATAGGTAAGGTCACCTCTGGACTACGACCTTAAATCTACACGTGCTTTTCCCCACAGACAGTGAGAGGTGTAAATCTCAACATCTCATTAAACAGCTCTGCAGATCACTCAGAACAGATTGTCTCACAACATAACTTTTTGGCTGGTCACTACCCACGAGCGGATGATTTTACATGACATTTATTCATGCAAATTGCAGAGGCTGTAGTCTGGTTACCCAGCAAGAGYGTAAAAAATTACAGTTTAGATGCATAAATGCTGGCACCATCATAGAAGGCATGATGAGACTGGAAACACATCCCTGGGTTTCAAATGCAGCGCAACAAAACTTAGAGCGAGTCCTCGTCAAATTGGGGTCTATCAGGAACACCCCCCCCAAAATGACCGAGGGGAGGCAGAGAAGGGCATGTGCAAGGCGGCAGGGGCTACGGAGAAATGAAATTCTCCCGCTGCATGTGCAGGAACCTGCCATGGGGAGAGCACACGCGACATTTTACGTCACTCACAAAGCCTACTCTATCCAATAAAGTGGGGAAGTAAAACAAAGCATGAAATCCAGGCATAAATTAGCATCCCTCTAGTCTAGCTTTATTTGTGCTGCTGCTGCTGTGGATTAGCATCTAGCTGGCTGACAGGCTGATAGGCAGACAGAAACAGGGAGAAATTAAAAAAAAAAAAATCAGTGGGTGTCTTTTTTTCCCTATGGTTCCTGGAATGTCTGCCGTCAAAGTGCAGAGTGTTCATCCCTTTAGGACCAGAATTTTTCCATCTTCCTGGGAGAGCAATAAGCTCTGCAGGAAAGCAAATACCGCAAGACGTTTGTGCCTGCACCCTGCGAAGCTGGCACCCATCATCTGACTGCAAGCCCAGTGCGAACCTGTCACATCCACAGCCGGCATCTCTCCGGCATCCTCAGCATCACTCCAGCAGTGTTTCCAGAGAGCCACAGAGCCCCAGGAGCAGTTACGGTGTGGGGCTGGGAGACCTTGAGGATGGCACCTTGCCGCAGGCACATGCAGGGAGCAGACGCCCCAGGATTAGCTCTGGATCATGTTCACCAGCACTCGGGGCAGCTGCTTCCTTCACTGCTCACAGCCACGGCCGGGTTTGGTACCTGATCCCAGATGACATGACCAGGATCTCACGCCGGCATCTCCTCTCAGTTCGTGTCAGAAATGTGTCACTGCCAGCTCCTCGGGCAGGGGGACCTGCAGAGAGCGTCCGTCGGGCTGTCACGCAGCCTCCTGCTCCTCAGGGCTGCGTGGCAAAATGAGTGGTCATCACCGGAGACATCTCTCCTCCCCGGGCTCGGTAGCCTCACGCCCACCCGCCCTTTCCGAGCACAGCCACGAAGGGACAACGCTAAAGAGGTGCCAGTCCTGATGGCTACCACCCCAGTCCTCCCCAAACCAGACAGCCCTGCCAAAGGACATGTTGCTGCCCTAGCAACTTCAGGCAGCAGAGGGGAGCTGGGATGCTCAGGGAGGACGATATCAACATGGCATTCTTGCCCAAACTGGGGGAACAACAACAGCAACCTTGACTGTGTTCAAAACAAACTGCAAAACCCATTTCCACCTGCACTGAGCCATTCACAGCTTGGTTGGGTTCTCAAGTCACAGGAGATCTCTAGTCCCTGCCTGTCACTTAAGGAGCCAAACAGAAAGCTCAGTTTTTAGGCTACGGAAAGCAAGTTTTCAGCCGTTTTCAAAGGTGGCCTAGAAAACACAGACTAATTCTGCATAGCCATAAAGCAAGTCCCTCAGGAGCACAGTGCGCAGTTCGAACACCCCGGTGTCCCTCTGCCTGCCAGCGTGACACTTACTGAGTAGGTCTGATCAGAGGATGCAGGTGTGAAAATTCCCCAGGATGTAGTGAACCCCTCCTCGGCAGAGCCCTCACAACTCCCGGCCCCACAGCCAAGTGCACCGGCCCCACTGAGCACTGGTGCCAGCAATCCCGGGCTGACCCCGGCGGCTGGGCTCTGCCTTTGCAGTGGGGAGCAGGCAAAGCCTTGCATGTAGCAGGCATCCATGGCCGGCTCTGCATGCCCCATGGCTCTTCCCCAAAGGAGGCACAAGGGCACTCTGAAGGGCTTGGGAGACAGCCACTGCTGGGAATAGCCCAAGCAGAGGGGATGTATCCCTGTTCCTCCAGCCGTGCCTCCCCCAGCATGCATGGCCCAAGGCTGGAATAAGGCACATCATCACTATCCTCATCCCATTGCACACAGCAAGACAGTCCCCTCCACACCCACGCACCCACAGAGGCATCTGTGGAAACACCCTGTGGTATCAGCAGGGCGGCTTCTTCTAGGGGCTAGGAAGGAAGGGAAGAAGGATGAAGACAGTGCAGAAACCTGAGCCTTTGTTTCCTAGCACTCAGCCATGTTGCACACTGTCGATTAGGTACTGGAGACAAGCCACTTCCTACCATATCCTCAAGCTCTTGCAGCAATAGCAGGCACTCCTTTAACCTCTGGCATTTGGGGATGGAAGGAGGCGGAAGTCAGTCAGAGCCTACAGAAATGCAGCAAGCTGCAGGAAAGATCTCCCTTTTGCAAGGAAACAGCCCCCAAATGGGCTCCCCAGCCAGCACTTATCTACGTGAACCATTTGCTTCCTCCCCAAGCTCTCAGCTTGCTCTGCCACATCACCCATCCACCTGATCGCAAACAAAATGAGTCTGATGGGTCCCAGCCTAGCACCCATTCATGAGCCCTCTGTATTTCTACTCTGCTCCTCAGTGCCATGCCATCGGGAAGCCCAGCCTGGGGATGGTGCAGGACCACAACTGCTTTAAATGCTTGTAGAAGTCCAGACTCGTGCATGCAGTTTGCCCTTCATTTTGGAGAGCTCCAGTACACTTCTGCATAAGATATATTAAAACTTACACTGGTTACAGCACATTCAAGCAAATGGCCACAGGGCGATGCTATGAAATGTATCACAAATGGACTGAAGGAGCACATTCCCCTGAGACACTGGTCCGAGTGGCAACTTGGGACATGTCTGCAGCAGCCTGGGGAGATCCTGCACGGTCCCATGAGGACACCACAGAGACACCATCTCCTCTGGCTCTTAAGCAGAGTCTCCCACAGCACTGCACATAGTACATGACCTCTCAGTTAAAGCAAGGACCAAATAAATTTTAAGAGGCATTTTTTTCCCCAAGTCCTGGCAGTGGGGAAGTCAAATGCTGTTTTGCAAGCTGTCCCCAGAGCGAGACAGACCCGTACATGTCCACAGGCACAGCCAGCCTGCGTCCGTACAGCCTTGTCCCCACCGCCTCCACAAGCACATACACAGATGTGCATCCCTCACTTGGTCTCTTACAGAATAGGGTGCCAGGGACCAACATCACCAATTATTACCTTCCAGAGGCTGAAGCACACACCACAGACCTTTGCTTCCAAGTTTCTCTGTGCCCAGGGCCATATGACAGTGGCTGGGACCACTCCTGAGAGTCATCAGTACGTCTAGTGGCTTAAACGGGACCCAAGCCAGCCACCATCCAACCCAATGTAATTCATGATACTTTGAGTTGTCAGGCTCTCTTTCACTCCCTGTTCAGTGTTACACAGCATCCTAGACTGTCAGCCTTGAGCTTTGAATACCAGGAGTCTGGATCCCCAAAATTGCTAAGCCTGACTCCAAAAAAMCAAGTATTTGGAGGGATTTTTTTTCAGACTGGTAATGCCTAAACCCTATGAGATCTTTGACTTGTTTCCAGAATTTTCCCTGTAATGATGATGTCCCTAAATATATTCCTTGTTAGCATCATTTCATTACTTTTAAGTGAGAACCGAGACTTTCAAACAGTTGCTGGAGGTTTGCAACAGACACCCCAAATTGCAAGCTTTGCACTAAAACCCCTGTGAGTCATTCTGGTCCAGCCTTGCCAGCTGCTCTTCTACCCAAAAGGCGCCTGCCCTTGAAAGCAGCATAGTATAAGAAGGGAGGAAAGCTGGAAAACAGCCATTTCTGGGACTATGAATTAAATCCAGAGGAATAGCCCCAAAACCCTCCTCTAGCCTTGGCCACCACCAGCAGCTACTTGTGAAGCTCCCACAGAATTTGTCCGAGTGAGAGCCAGAAGAAAAGACACATTGCTCCTGCCTTGCTAAATTTTCCGCCAAGCTTGTCAGCCAGGCACGCTCAGCCATGGCCGCCCAGTATATGCAAACCTGGCCTGACACCCTCTCCTTCGCATGGCTTTCTGGACATCTCCCTCTGCTTCCCGCTGCCCTCCCTAAACCACAAAGCCAGCACTGCTGCTCGCAATGTGCGTGCCATCCCAGAGGCAGCGAAGGCGTGCTCCTCGCAGCCGCTCTGCCCCAGGCCTTCTGCCAACACTGTCCCAACATGGGGCACGCAGGCAAAAGAGCTGCCGGAGGAATCCACGCCAAGCGGCGCTGAGCACGACCTTTCTGCTTTACAACAGTAACCTGAATCCTAAATACTGGATTTCTAGGCACGCATTAAAGCCATGAGACAATGGAGACGGTGAGGCTGGGGCTGGCTGCAAGCCAGCTCTGCGCCTGCCCCACCAGCACCCAATGTTTCCCATTTCCTTCTTTTTTTGCCCTGGCAGATAAGCAAAGACCCCCTAAGCCAGGAGGCAGGGGCATGCACAAGCTCACCCATGACCTGGGGACTGTGCATGACTCACCCCCCATGCAAGGTGGATGCCCGAGAAGACCCAGAGAGGTGGTTGTCTTCCTCTCTCTCTCGCTCTCTCATACAAGCATTGCTTCTCCTTTAATTGGTTTCATTCATGGCGGCCCTTCGCTAAATGTAATTATGCCAGGCTCTCTCCATCTGTCTGCATTCAGGAAAAGCCATCGCTCTCAGTGTTTTTATTTTCAATCTTTATTTCTGCATTAATCCCCCCCTCTGCAGTTCACATGCACAACAATGTCCAGGACCTCCTGAGGACATACAGGCACCAAATGAAGAGCAGGATTTGTCCCTGGGTCTCTCCTGTCTAGAGGACATTTTTTCACGGGGAAAGCCCCATACCCCAGTCGCTCTATGTAACCACCTCCATCTCTCAACGATACCTGCACAAGCCAGTCCTTTTGCAGACACTCAAGAGCTGTCTGGGAGCCCAGGCAAGAGGAGATAGCTTGATTTTGTCCGCACACACAGACACAGAGGTATCTCTGCCCTGTCTTCCCAAGCCCAGTACACAAAGGTAGCAAAGGTAGAGATATCTGCTCAAGCTGACATGGACTGCTTTTCACATGAAGACAGCATTCAATCCTACACAAACTAACGTGCTAATTTTCCTACCCAGGAATGTAGATGAGGCGAACATGGCTGAGCACAGGGATTAACAAACCTCAGCTCTGCAAGGGCAGCTCATAGCTGCATGGCTGAGGCTGCAAAGCGCCCAGTGCACCCAGAAGCATTTCGTCCCTTGGGGTACATTACCCAAGGTCCTTATGCCTTCCTCAGTCAGAGTAGGTAGATCTTGGGGGGAAACAGTGCTAAAGGAGTTGTTGGTTTACCAAAAGACCAAAGCCAGTGACACAGACCCTGGGCAACCAAGCACCATCTGGTGACCGCCGGCTCCCGACACAATAGCCCACGTTGGCATGTTTATGATAGAGACCAGAGGCAGATTCCCATTATCCCCATCAGATCCTGTGATGTGGTTTCAGGAGAAGGACCATGAGAAACAGATGGGATGGCAGAAGAGAAAAGAACGCAACGAGACAGACAGACAGGAGAGATTTATATGAAGCTAAAGCGCATACCCATAAACATGGGATAAGTAAATAGCATGTAAGTATGAAATTAAATGCGGGGAATCCATGGCATCCAGTAATCAATCAAATATCTCCTTCACCTCTTTTTCAGTTTATCATCGGCGTTTTAAAATGAGATATTTATGCCAATAAGTAACCCAGTTGTATATTGTAACCCTGCAAATATTGGCTGGGATCTGAGAGATTTGTCCCGACAGACAACTCATTTTTACAGTTATTTTTGGACTCCCAGCTTTCGTGGAACACCGGCTCTCTGTGTTGGATTTTATGCCCCTGAAATGTATTTACAATGCATGGCATCTGTATCGTGCATTACACACTTAAATCATTGCTTTTCATTCATCGCTTATAAAAAAAAATATTGCAATATTCTGAAGCTCCAAATACTCAAATTCAAAATATTACTGCTGCGTTTTCGGAGTAATACTATAAAATAATGTTGTGTTTTTAGATAAAGGAGGGAAAATTGATCACGAGGAACATGGATTCCCAAGATCTGGGAAGAAGGGGAGTTCGGATTTCACACCACGATAAATGAAAAAATTAAAATAAAAGCTGAAAACCCCATAAAGGTTTATTTTCTAAACAAGAACATAGAAACATTTTGTCACTTAAACAAAGGGAGGAGGGCGGGGGAGGCTCCACATCCCTGGCTTGCTCTCTGCAACGGACAAATACTATCAGAAACAAAAAGCATGGCATAGTTAGCAGGAGCAGAGCTCAGCACTTTAGATTTAATGATATGTATTTAAGTTCCTTTTAGGGGAAGCCTTCTGCAATCGTCGGGGGGAAAAAAAATCATGGTTTTAAAGGCTTCTGTCATTGTTGCCTACGAGCCGAAGAGAAAGGCGCTTTCTTTGTCATCCGGGGGTTTATGGAAACACCTTAATGTGTCCTTTTCATAGGTGAAGCAAGGCGCACAAAGCAGCCGCGTGCCAACACGTCCCCCCCGCCACCGGCAAAATAAATAAATGGAGGAACGCGGGGACGGYGGCCGTCGTAATCCCCCAGCAAAGCGGCAGCGAGGATGGTCTGGCGGGGTAAATATCGCACGTCTCCTGCCAAACCCCGCGTGGGCTATTGTCCCGCCATCCCTTTTAGATGTCATTAAGGATTTTTCGCATACAACCAAACGAGCGGAGGGGACGAACGCGCTTGCTCCTTCCCCACCAGTTGGAGAAGCCATGATGAGGTGGCTGGGAGCCGGTGCGGGGAAAACACAGGGCAAATTAGGAAGTATGTTAATTCAATTAATATCACAGAGGGGCTGGCGGGCGGGGGGGGGAGGTGTGCGCACAGATTTTCCGCCCRAGGAGGGAGGTGGCAGAGAAAGAACTGGGGCATGCCAGCTCCCGTTATTGTTCTGCCTTCATCGGTAATTAGCAAGATAAGGAGGGGATGGCGTGAGGGAGGCAGTGTGGCGAGGACGAGGCAGCGCTGCACCCCACCTCATGCCCATGCGGCCATCTTACAGGCGGCGCTTGCCTCCCGCAAAATGGCCGCCAGGGCCCACGCTGCCTCAGGCCTGCGGCCAGCCTGCCCCAGCGGGCTCCCCTCCACCCAGCCTGAGGCGGCTGGCACCTGGCAGCTGGGAGCAGCAGCAGCCGTCCCGCAGGCCCACAGGGAAAGGGGGGCCCTGGGAGCGACGGAGTCACCATGGCGGGCCAGAGTGTGCTCAAGGCCTGGCTAGCGGCCATCTTAGCCCGGGCCTTGCTCACAGTGCCAAGGCATCGGGCGCACAGCGCTCCCACAGCTTTTACCCCAGCCCTCCTGACTGGAAAATCACAATACACCTCTCCTTCACAAGGCAGCACAAGTTGCCCGGGGCCACAGAGGTGGCTGCGCCCTTGCCATGGCTCTTCCCTCAGAAGCAAGCGGTGCAGGAGCAAAGGCAGGGTTAGCCCTGCACGGGCAGCCACTTTTGGGGCACAGCTGCCTGCCTGTATGTGCCCCGATGAGTCCTGTAAGCTGCCAGGCACTGGGCTGCCATTCTGACTGGGGTCTGACTCTGAAAGATGCAGCCTGAACAGGTACAGCAATACAGGTTAGCAGTCCGAGAGCTATGAGGGAAAACGTTGCCTGCCCAGCCATCAGAGAGCGAGTTATGGGCAAATTCTGCCTTTCTCCTCGGCCAAAACAAAACAAATCCCAAACCAAAACTGCAGAGACACCAGTAAAGAAGATGCGAGCTTCCTAAATCTTAGTTTAACACACATTTAAAACAAGATCAGTTAGAAAAGCAAAAGGCACGGTTACACAGACAACACAGACAAAGCTACACCTGCATTTCCCACTCCACAACATCAGCGTTGTTCGGTTCTCCAAATGAGCAATAGCAAATACCAACCAAGGAACCCTCATCCATGGTCCCGGGCTGTCATCAGGACAGCTACAGCAATTACTGACATTAAAGCAGTATTTGGAAAGCTTTTCACGTGTCTTTAGCCACGACGGGGCTATTTCACACAGTGCAATAGGCACACGACGCACATTGAAAATTCGGCATCTGCTCCAGKACTCTGTGGAGAACCAGAGCACGAGGGTGATTGCAACCGCACGCAGACAGGGCCGTGTTATACATCTCGGTTAGACAGTGAAACATAAGGGATGGCAGGCTAGCTGCTCCGCTCCGGGGTTGTCTACATGGAAAACCACACCATTATAATGACAGCACTATAGGTCAACCGCTACTGCTCCTCGCCACGCTGGTGCACATCTCCACTCTTAAACTGGCTTTCTCTAGTTTAGCTTAAACTGCTTCTGGCGTGACATAACCGGTACACAGAGAGTCCTGCCTTCTGCTAAAGTAAATATCCACGGAGGTTGTACAGCTCCACAGCTCCTTGCTTTAAAATCTGCCCCCCAACCGTACGTCTGTATCTAGACCTGCCCTTCGGCTAACCTTTCTGTACTCCGCACACTTCTGGGCTGTTCACAGTGCCCGTGAAACACTATTACACCCTGCTTCCCTTGGGTGCTAATCCTTCTTGTCAACCCAAAGGCAGAAGCAGACGGTGGCTTGGCATTTTGATTACGTTGTGATCTGTTTGAACCTTCCAGACTTTTGATGTCTGTGCAAATTTGAAAGGGGGAGCCTTCATCCTCAACAATGAAACTCCGCTATCGCATGGTGAAATGTCTTGGGACTCCTACGTCCATAGCCATCGCTAGATTTGAAGTGGGGAGGGGAGTTACGGCTCCTCCAGGAAGAGTCTGAATTTCAGACTAACCAGTTCTGGCCCTGAGTGGAGAACACCACGGGGACAGTGTGTTGCTCTTCAAACAAATGCATGCGTAGGGGATTGTGCGCATGCACAGAGACACCATATTTATACAAATAGATGCATTCATAGGAAAATGCAAATAGCATCCTCTTCCGTCCCAGGCTCCCTTAGAGCTCCTGACATCCCAAGGTTTCAGAGGAGTACAACCGAGCTTCAGATCAAACATTAGCCCTGCGGGGGTTCCCTCAGGGAAGCAGCCGTGCACCGGGGTCTTTTCTCCGCTTCCATGCGAGGCTTCCCGACCCGGCCTTCCTTGGGTGCTCTGTTCTGACACGCGTACGACACGCGCGCGCACATGCAGAGCCTTGCTAAAAGGCGCTCTGGGAATTGAGCTCCGCTTCCTCCTTCTTCTAAATCAATTGTCATAAACCAGCTTTTGTTTTATTTTTAACAAAGCGATAGAAATAACCTCCATGCGCAGCCCTTGCCGCTCCCACGGCCCCGTCCTTTGGCACAACAAGCTGCCCAGGGCCCCCTGAGGACATGGGCATGGGAAGACAGCAGGGGAAGAAAGACCAGGAGAGGCTGCTTTCTGGTGCACAGAAATCCACTCCTCCTCTCTTGAGCCCATTACTTGGCAGGCAGCGAGGCAGCGGAATGGGAAGGGGTCTGGATGGCGGATAAGGCACTCCCAGCCTCCCCAACCCAATCTCCAGCTGGCCCCTTCATCCCCAGCCCACTGGGGTGCCCACTTTCGACCTGCATTTTACCTTGTACTCTGCAAACCATGGTTTCTCTCACTCTTTGGTACCAGCAAGAGGTGACCCCTGCAGCACCATTGCAGCAATCGATGGGCTGACATGCAACTTATGACAGCCTGAGCTCTGCCTGCCTGTGACGCATCCCTCTCTCCAGCCTAGCCAAGGACCCGTCCCTCTTCCTCCTTCTCCCGTCCCACTTGCCCAGGTCCAGGACTCAGACATACAGAGGAGACATTTCTTGATGAAACCTATCGGTGAGTGAGTGGCAGCTGAGCAGGTACCGAGCAAGACGCAGGGCCAGACAGCAGCCAGGGGGGAAGGCAGCGGGTGGAGGGAACGTGCCTCAGGAGGAATACTCACAAAGGGCTGCTTTCATTAATAAAACATTCCCCCCTCGGTTGCCTTTTGATTTGGGTGTAAGAATTAACCCCATCTGCCCAACAGCACGCTACCTACCAAGTCATCTCTGCTGAGGAAGGCCGTCTGACATGTCCACTCAATTGCTACACTTCCCCCTGCCCGTGCTCCTCAGCTCTCCAGACCCCCTCCAAACAGCTCACCAGCCTCACTGGGTCTGCCCTATTGAAGAGATCCTCTTCCCACAACATAGATTAGACCCAGTGAAAATAGGCTTAGTGAAAATACCATTTCACTATTAATGCCCACCCCATCGCCTTCACACTCTCTCACACCCGGAAAGATTATAACAAATCCTGGTCACCTTTTGCCCCTGCTAACTACTGCTCCAGTCTTTGCACTGCACGCCTTCTACCGCGAGTAGAGAGCCAGGCACAGGGTAGCACTTATATATATACACGCACATATATCTAGTCAGCATTGGAGATATTCAGCTGCAGAACACAGATCTCCCTGCACAGCATCTTGCCTTGTCACGACACCCCAACCAGTCCCTCTCTGCTGTAATTGCAATGCCTGGTCCTTGGGCATCAGCAGAAAGTTGCAGCAAAACCTGCATTGGTTTAAGCACAATCTATCTGTTCAAAATTGGTGGGGGGTTGCTTTTACATCACTGAGATGCTTCTATTCTCTTTCTGTTTCAAGTAAAACCGAGATGCAGAGATGCCTTCGAACAGACAGCCCCTTCATTTTTCCAGAGGTGTGTTTTAATGAGTGACTCGCCTTCCAAAAAGGGGCCGGCGGAGGGGAAGGACGGCAGATTCTCCACACAAATTCAATAGCTGGTAGGTTGCCATGGGCTAAAGCATTTCTTTGCACACATGAAGGGAAGGGACTCCAGAGCACTAAGGGTTTTGCCTCCCATGAGTTATAGCTCTACCCTTCAAGAGCGGAATAAATGCTTTATCCCATTGCAGCCTGCGATGTATTCTACATAGATGGATTGATTTCCCCTATTGTTCTTAATAAATCCTGGCGCATGAAGAAACTCACCGCACAGCCATTTTTCCTGCCTTGTTCTACCTTGCAGAAGTAATAAGGGTCAGATGTGACTGCAGTGGGAAGCAAAGGCCGTACGCGAGGCAGTACTTTGCTGGTTGCAGTGGGTGTGCTTGCAGGGGCTCGGTGGGCGCAGACAAGCAACACCCTTTTCTCGGTTTATTCCCCCTTCTAGTCTAAGCTGAGGAAAAGGGGAACCATGGCTGGATACCACAGCATCGGCGTGGCTCCAAGGGGAGCAGCCGCTCTACAAGCTGAGCCTGCGTGAGCCCCCCTGCTCTGCACAGGGACAGGCAAGGCTCTGGCCCTCTCTGACTGGAGCTCTCACAATAGCTGATAAATACAGGGCTGAGCCCTGCACCTCTGTAGAGCCTCCTGGAGCACACCCTGCTCCCTGCCATGCCCTGTCCATCACATCTGCCCCTGCCCACGTCCCAGCTGAGAGGAGCCTGCACCGCCAGCCCGCGGGCTCCTCTGGTTTCTAAAAACCAAAAAAAAACCCCAAAATGCCAAACCATCCTCCCCCCCATGACTCCCAACTGCACAATTCAGACCCCCAGGTTGTTTCTGAAAGGCTCTCTCCCTCCCTACTGCCTTTTCTACTCACAAGGTTGACACCCATCCTCTTTCTCTGCTCCAGGAGGGTGTTTGCTGGCCACAGCTTTGTTGGCGCCCAGCAAGGAGGCACTGCTGGGCTCCGGGAAGCAGGTGGCTTTGCACGGACCTGCCTTGGCCACCTGCCTCCAGCTCCATCCAGGCTCCCTGGATTATCGCTGCTGGCCTTCCCTAGCAGCAGCTAACAACTGGCCCCATTTCAAAAGCCTGGCTGGGAAATTTGGCTGCAGGAGGGAGGGAAGGATCAGGTAAAAGAGCTGGTCTCCCATGCACGAGTTGGACTCAATCCTTCAGCAAGACTCCCAGGGACTCACCTCTCCTTGCTCAGGTGGAGACGTCCCAGCCCTTCCCAAGGCATCCCACTCCGCGAACTTGCAGTCATGTCTGATTAAGGAAAAGAGAATTTGTCTCAATTAGAAAGAGGCTCCCATATGCATGGACGGATGTCAAGTAATTACCAAATGTCACTCACAGCTGGAAAAGAGACCTTAAATTTGGGACCATGCAAGCTCGCACACACAATTGCGAGTGAGTTACAGACCTTGGCATGCTTCAGAGCATACCTTGTGCGGATGCTTTCAAGCCCGTCCCCTCGGCTGAAATACACCCAGCCACGTAAAATACAGCCAGACACGACCCCGTTCTCTAATAAGGAAATAAAGCCAAGCGGACCTGCATTGCCAGAGCCCAGAGAGCAACACTGTCTCTTTAATTTTCTCCCTGGCTATCTCATCCTTTGCACAAACTCTTTCCTCCCCGTGGCTTCTTCCAGCCTGGTGGGCAAAGTGGGAAAACATCATTAGGGAGGAAAAATAATTTAGTTTGTTAATCAGTATCCAGTGGTGGGAAACAAGAAAGACAGAGAGCAGAGCTGGCGGTTAGGGCTTAGGAAGGGCCAGCACAAAGCCCACCATTCATGACATCTGGGGCTGGGATTCTCATTGAATTAAACAGACACAAAGAGCAGAGGCATTTCATGCTCTCTTCACAAGAATTATCATATCTCCCTGGCACTAGGAAACCTTCAGCATGGGAGAGGGGGAGAGAGGGAGAGAGGGGAAAGCGGGCAGGCTGGGTAGAAATATGGGGCAGGGTAGAGGAGGCTTTGTTCCAGGGTTGGATTTATGGATGGGATGCGGCGCGTTGCTTTGCGGGGAGAGACAGGGCCCTGGCGCGCTGGGTCTAATAAGAATCAGCAAATGTGAAACAGGGGGCCCCTGTGTACCATGAAGCAGGGAAACCCGCGTTTGACAAGCCAACAGAATAACCGCTCGCGTCTCAAGGCTGTGGAAGGATGCTGACGTTTGTACGAGATGTGTCGTCTTGTGTGTGTGTCAGCAAGGAGGGGGGAGAAGGGGAGCGGCAAGGAGTATAAACAAGAGATCAGGCAGCATCGTTCAGTCATGAAAATTAATTAGCTAATGTGCAAACCATGGCTGCCTCTTCCCACTGCCCTGCAAGCATTTCCCATAAAGCTACGGTGTGTGCTGAGCCTGTGACTGGGAATGACAGGGGCAGATTAGGCAGCTCCTTGGGACACAAGCCTGGCAGCAAGAAACCCACAGCCTGTGCAAAAAAAGTGAGAAGGGGACAATTAGGGTCCTTGGGGAAGGGGCAGAGCCCAGGGGCCAGGAGAAAGAGAAACGGGAGAGACCGGGCACCAAGCTGAGACTGGGCATCATGTTGCTGCAGCAGCAGAAATTGGTGTGGATCTGAAAAACCAGCCATTAACGGGGTCTGGTGGAGAGCAAAATCATTTAGGGTTTAGACCACAAGCTCTCTGGGGCAGGACCTGTCATCTCCTGCAGGCTCACACCACGGAAGCCCGTCCTACTTGGTCTCTGGGCATCACCAGAGGATCCGCTTTAAATACTAATTGCTGCATGACCAAGACCTGTGAGCTGCTGGGAGCCTCCCTACAGCATTACCTGCGGGAAGAGGGGACAGATCTCTGACCTCACGTCCCCGGGGTAATTTGACCCCGTGCACTGGTGCCACAAGCAAATATTGCTACCCAGTGATGAAGATGAGAAACTCCTGACCGACTTCATGTGCCCCATCCCCGAGCTTTCAGATCCCTCTACAATATCGTGCTTATTCTTTGCTGGGAGCAACCACAGGAGAATGAGGGTGCAGGTGACAATTACCCAGGGGAAAAGGGCACAAAAAGGGAATGAGGAGATGCAGAAAGCAATTGGTAGGGAAAAAATAAAGAGAGAAGCCTCTTCAACATGGGATGTGCGCGGCGAACAACGAACGCGCTGGAAACAAAGGGATGCAAGGAGAGAGGAGAAGCTGGGATGGGCATCTCGGCAGACATGTAGGTAAAAGTTGAAAAGGAAGCACTAATTAGCACCGAGACCATCACTTTCCATTAATAGCTTGTCACCGTTTCCTTGATGTTGCTGAGAGCAGGAAAGTTGGTATGTGTGATGCTTACCTGTCTCTATCTCATTAACAGAAGTCAGGGTGAGAACAGACGTTTATTGCCTGCATCCAGATAGACAGGCCCTTTGCTGAACTGAGATGCAGGAGAGAGGGGGAAAGTTATGAAAAAGATGCTCATGAAACACAAGCCCATACCCACATGGGGGAAACCCAAACGTAGGACACTTAGATACCTGTGTCGATGCAGGAACAGCCCCAGGCAGGTATCAGGCTCCAGGAGTCCACAAGGCAAAAACGCTAGGTCAAATAATTATAACCCAGGGCAAATATACAGCTGGCCGGGGGAAAATGCTCCGGTATCAGCACAAGGTACATGCAAGGGGCCATGACTGCATTACACCCGGGAAAGTAAAACAAAAGACTGCTTACTTCCCCAGACAAATTTGCTCATACCAGAGTCCACTCTGGTAGAAAACAGACAGCCAAATGTCTTATCGCAAGCCAGAATGGAGAAACCCCCCAGTAAACAAAGAAAAAAGAAAACAAAAAAAAGCCATTTCAAGCAAAGATAAATCTGCATTGCATGTAATCACCTCCAAAGTAATCCTTCCAGCAGTTAAAAAAAGAGATTAGATCTCCTGTGTAATACACAAAGGCCTCTCCTCCTCCAACATGTGCAACGGCTCCTGTTAGCGACACTGGAAAGAGGGAGTGTGCAAGGCAAGGCAAGGCAAGGCAAGGACGCCAAGCAGCAAGTATCTGCGAGCTGGTAGCACACGTCTGCTGGTGCGATGACGGGAGCGTGTGCGCGCGTTCACATTCCTGGGAACACCGTCACTTTCACAAGCACACAAATTCACTATGGAAGCCAAAGGTTCCTCAAGAGCAGGAGCCCAAACCTCCCTAGGAGTGAACAAGGCAAAACCAAAGGCAAAGAAAACATCAAGGCTGGGGCTGGAAGAACAAAGGCTTCCCCCTCTCACCTTGGAGGCATCTTCTTGGCCATTTAGCTCAGATCAAGTGCAGGATCTGTTGACTCCCCCATCTATTCAAATGAGCGCTTTCAATAGTCTGCTGGGTCTTTTCTGCTCTATGGCTTCTCTACCCCTGTATTTGCTGTCCCTGACCAAGGCAGTTAATGCCACATGCAGAAATACTGCCCTGAAGAGCCCTCCTTTAGATTGCGTGGTCAAGCACTTCAAAGTTAGGAAGTGTCCAATTTATGGCTGTCCGTGCAACCTTAATTCCACCTCGCTGTGCAGCCACCCTGGCCAGGGAAAGAGGGAGCGAGCTAAAAATAGGCTGTGACCGTGTCATTACAGCCTCGTAAGGGCACGGGCAGGGAGAGGCTGAATTAACGTCTCATGGTCAAACTGAAATCGGGTACCCCCCGACTTGCCAGCGCTTGCTTTGGTGCCTTCAACCATGTACATTTTTAATATACAGAAATCCCATGCATTCTAAACATACAGAAAAATGCATTATTTATAGCTAATAAATAATATATTGTTTATATAAGCAAAAAGAAAAACAATTGTAGGCAAGTGTAACAAATTCCCCTCCCTCCACCCCACACCCATCCCTGCCTTCGTCCTGTGCGGGCAGAGCGATTTCAAGCCCCGAGCCTCGGCACAGATTTCTGCCACTATGAAATACAGGACTAATGTTATCTGGCAGCGGCAGAAGGCTGCTCTCCCGGGGCCGGCAGGGAAGGGGGACCGCTGGAGCTGGCAGTGCCCAGGCCAACGCACCCACACCCCCCTACACTTTTTCCTCCCGGCGCCAGGACCCGGAGGAGTTTTCTCCCAGGAGATGGAGCCGTGCTGGAAGAATATGAGCTAGAGGTGGAAGGGGGTCATGGAGCTGGCCGTAACTGTCCTCCCACCTTCCCCAGCTGGTCCAGAGTGCTGCAATACAGTGGTGGGAGTCCAGGGCTTCACCCTGCTCGTGGTCTGTTATTATTATTCCAGGGAAACAATAAATTTTAAATTTTTTTTCCCCCCAAGAGGCAACCAAAGGGAAATCATGATTCCGAACAATTCATAATTCAGCTAAACCTGAAAGGAATTTAAGGGACAAAGAATAGGCATTTCTCAAGCCGAAGAGCTTCCCCCCGGCCGAATTTCAAGGGCCCGCAGTGAACAATGGGAGTGTCAGAGGTGCTCAAAAAGAAAAAAAAAGTTCAAGAATCTTTACAATAAAAAGTGTTAGGCAACACAGAGGTCAGAGCCAGCTCCTCCTATAATAAATAGCACGACTATCCTACATTAACTATAGGAGACATTTTAATGCAGTGCCTCGGCTTCGTGCTAATTATACTTTTTCACCATATTTTGAACCTAAGAAAAAATGTCATCAGTTAATTATAACAGATGAGGGAGTGTGAAGACTTCCTCAATAAATAATGCCTTGATATCTCATATCCAACAAGCTGTGCGCACTGCTCTGAAGGTGCCCAGAAATATGTCCTCTCAGGAAATATATCAAGAAATGATGGTCCCATAAGCTGGCTTTGTTTCCAAGCTTTGATTTTCAGCCCAATAATTAAGTGATTTTTATGGATCGAGGAGAGTAAAGGTCGTGGGACTGCTGGAACCGTGCCAGAGAGAGTCAATGTTTAAAAATAAATAAATTCCCAAATCAAAATGAGATACAAAAGACCTCAGCAAATTCCCCCCATGGCCACACATGCAAACACACAGAAGCGATTCGGTTTCTGGACCCAGGTCCCATCCTTCCTTCGCTCCCGGCATCTCCACGGGAGCCTGGCGTGCACAGAAAAAGCCTGGTTTTAATGAAACCACCACCGCCACCAGCATGCCACTGGGAGCCAGCCACCGCCATCCACCTGCCCCAAGGAGGAGGGACCCCATTCCCCTGCCGCCGTGCCACCCTGGGCGCAGCTTCCCGCTGCACCCATCCCTGCCGAGGCTGGTGGGCGTCCGGGTCGTTACGAAGGTTCCTCAACTAAACCATCTTTCTTTCAGCTCCCTTCCCCACCCGGCACCCCTCACTTCCCCCTCTGAAGAGCCAGGATTTGGCGTGGGAAAGATGTCTTTGGGCTTTTCACAAATCCAGTATCCCCTTGAACCAAAACCAATTAGCCTGGCCCAAGGTCCTGCCATTGAAGGACTGTCCCTTCTTTTCAAACCCCCGCGGGCTCAATTGCTCTAAGGAGCCTGGATGTGAATGAGCAAAGCCCACTTAAAGTGGTACTTAAGGCCAGACCAGGGTGAAGGAAAAGAGAAAGCCTCTATAGGAACAGCAAGCCGAGTTTCCAAGAGACAGCTAACTGCCGCAGATTGTGTTCTTTTGCTCCCCCCCATTTTCTTTTTTGTACCCCCACTCCTGAGCTTTCGAGGCAAACGTTCCTAACCAAACCTGAGCCCCTGAATAAATATTAGACGGCACCTGAACATGTGAAAGCCAGAGCCCCATCCTGACTCTTTGAGGATGCCGGGAGCCCAGCCGCAGGCAGCAAGATGGCTCAGCCTTGTACCAGCACAAGCTCTGGTCCCAAACACGTGCACCCAGAGGGATGGAGGGAGGAAGGATGAGCAACCCGAGATGATGCTTTTGCAGCTGGGCTCTTGGCAAACGCCCTTTCCAGGTGACTGGACTTGTGGGCACGAAACGCCGAAATCCCCGACCTGGAAAGGGCAACTCCCGGCATCACGTGGCAGGGAAGCCAGCACGGGCAGCCACACAGCCATCTTACCCTCACAGCCCCCGAGGCCTTCCAGAAGCTCAGGGTGACTGAGGGGCCGCGATGTGGCAGCACCGGTGGCAGGGGTGACACGCGGTACCCACGCCATGAACGGTGTGCATGGACCGCCATGTGCCAGGCGCCAGCACCTCGGCASTTGCAGCTGGGAGAAACTCCCATCACCTGCACAGATGCCAAATTAGCACCTTCCCTCCACCAAGACGTGAGAAGYGTGTTTCCAGCGCACAGCCGTGCATCCCTCCCCAGTGCACGAGCAACACCCATCTGCAGCCACAGGCAAGATGGACCCTCCAAGCCCCTGAGCTCTGCCCCTTCTCCAGTGGCACGGACAAAGCCAGAGCAGAGCAGCAGGTAAAGGGAGGCACCGTCCGCCTGCATCAAGGGTGCGGGGAGGGGGTGGGAGCCGAGAAAGACAAAAGAAATGGCCGAGCCCGGCCTCAAGCGTCGAACCCGCCATTGCCAGGCGATTCCACAAAAATGCCCATTGATGGGATTTCATCCATAACCGAGCAGGAGGGCTTGCGCAGCCCGGGTCCCAAGGCGGCTCCTTCGAACGGCAGCGACCGAACAGCCCCTTCTCCACCCACCCCCAAGYCTGGGCAGGTTTGGCTTCCCTGGGTATCTGGTACAAAGCCCCTTCACCTGATGCCTCAAGCCAAACCTGCTGCACGGCAGCCAAGTTTTAGGAAAAGATGGGAAATAATAGGTTGGAGCACGCGATGTCCCAGGGCATCATTTCCCCAAGGTGAAACCCACAAATGATATTTTCCATTTATCCCCCAACAGCACACGCCGATTCTTCCGTTTCTGGCTCCCTCTGCCCATCCCCAGCTCTGCCTGAAGAACAAAGACATCACGGCCCAGCTCCAGAAACCTCACCCACATCTGGCCTACGCTGCATCCTATTGCTCTGCCAGGAGAGTCCCACCAAGAAGAGAAACCCACCAGCAAGGACCACAAATGCCAGGACTTGGGCTCTTCTCCCTGCACAGCCAAAAAAGGTGCATTCCCTTCTGGGTTTGGGCTGTGCAGGGGAAAAGATCCAGCCGAAGCCAACAGCTACGCAAACAGGGCAAAGGGCTAAGCCACAAAGGGACGCGCATGTAGCCAAAAATCCATCCCTGGCCCAAAGATGGACCCTTGGGGACCCTCCTTCCACCGCGGTGCTTAAAAAAAAAAAGACAGAAAGCAGAGACCTGACAGCAGGCTGCCAGGGACTTTCTAAATGCAGTGGGTATTTCACAAGCAGGGATTTACCAGGGGGCTTTATCCACCTCCTCGCCCCCCACCCATGCGCGCACAAGCTGGGGATGCTCATACCACCGTCCCCCATCACTCACTGCCACCTCCCTTGTTAATGGAGGGGGCCGCCTCCACGCCTCCCCCAAACACCCGTGGGTTCACGCCGACAACGGGGGTGAAAATGAAGAATTTAAGCGCCAGTAAAAATTCAACTGTGGTTTCTCTCTCCCGGAAACTAAAGGCCAAATTGCTTAGTCCCTGTCTCAATCCCCTTTGGGGGAAACTGCTCTGGGATAAGCGAACCAAGCCCACGGCCTAAAAAATGACCTGAAAAATCAGCTCAGAAGAGGTGATTTTGGGGAGAAAAAAAATTTAGGAGACAAGGGTGGTTTCTGACTAGCTGATCCCATAGCGAGGTGAAAAAGCTTGCATCAATCCTTTGTAAGAGTTCACATGTAGACACAGATTTCCATGCTTCCATTTTATTTCATAAAATTATATATATATGTATTTATATACACACACACAAAGACATTTATTATATGTGTGTATATATATTTTTTTTCCTCAGGTCCTCTTTTTATATTTTCACCTTTTGCAATTACAAAAGCCAGGGACAGAAATACCTCCTGGGTTCTGCCAGAGCAGAAACACTCCCACCAAACAGATTTTCTCTAACACGCTGGTCGAATGATTCCTCCTGAATTATATTCATTAGGAATTTGAATGTTTCTTTCCACCATCCCCCATCAAATCATTACTCCGGAATAAATGCATTCATCAACCACCTTGCTCAGTTCCCTCCTGCTTTGTTCAGTCTAGTTTTAAAGCATCTCCGCTGAAACCGTTTGCACCTGACTCGATGCTAGTGTACGGAAGGGGAAAAAAAAATAAATAGGAGAAGAATTGAGTGCCACTCACAATATTGTGAAAATAATTGGAAAATTATTTCTTAAAAATAGCCAACATAATAAAGGAGGGAAAGGACTACATTCCTTCCTCCCCACCTCCGATCTCGTCCACAATTTCTGGGATTGCATCGAGCATACATATTCCAGATGGGCTGGAGAGAAGGAGGTTGGATCTTAATGACACGTCTTTCGCTGCCTTTGGAATGAATGATTCATTCGGATCTCGCCGAGACTCGGTGCCACAGTTGAGTTACATTTCTAGAAAATCCGTATCTTTAATTCTGGCGCTGCGTGTGGGACCCAGCAAATCATGGAATTACTGCTGTAACTTCAGATTAGTAACGCTTTCTAAATGATAGTCTAATTCCAGGCCTTCATGCTTTTCAGCGTTCACACTCACACAGCCTTTTCCCTGGGAGGCTTCCTGCGGAATTAGTGCTGGCGTCTTCATCTTTCTCTGCCCTTTTTAATTTCTCCAATGACTTCTCATTAGCATATATAATAACAACAGCTCCTCAGAACTTTTCKTTCTCCCGGTATAGCCAAATTCAGGCTGAGATCCTTTTTCCTTACTGTGGTTATGGTGGTGCTTTGCTGGCCCTGGAAGGGTGCACAGGCATATTTAGCTTTGCGGGCCTATGTGGCATCTGACGCCATTACCCCGTGCAAGGGAAGGTGGAAAACCTGCCTCCGAGGTGCGCGGGGCTCCCACCTCTCGCCGTCCCTGCACGCCGATGGGCGCAGGCGGCTCAGCCCTGCGGTGCTACCCTCTCCCCTCGGCGAGGGATGCCCAGCCGCAAAGGATGGAGCAGGGTACCCGTGCTCCATCTCTCCGGGCGGTGGGAGCGCAGCAGCATCTTCCCCCCCATTCCCATCTCCCGCAGCATCTCCCGGGGGACAGAGAGCCAGCAAACAGCCCGCTCGCAACCCCAGCCACGGGAAGCTTTTTCTCTGCAGCCTCCCCAGAGCTGTCACAGCCCGCATGGGTTCGTGGCAGTGCGGGGATCATCCCTGCAGGATGTGAACCGCCAGCGCCGGGCGAGGGGCTGGTGGCGATGCCCCATGCCCTGCCCCGGGGTGCCGGGAGGGCCCGGGGGACCCCGACCCCGGCCAGGGGCGCTCGCCCCACGCCAGCTGGGAAAACGTGCCGGGGAGGCTCGGTGGAGATCGCGGTGCTTTGTGTCGCCATGGGAACGGAATGCAGATTTGCCAATTGCTTTTTTTTTTCTTTTCTTTCTTTCCTTTTTTTTTTTTTTTTTTTTTTTTTTTTTGCCAGACATTGTAATACATATTATGTTTCAACTTCTGGGGCTTGCAGCGGAGGTGAGGGAGGCTTTGTGCTCCCAAAGAAGCTCCAGGGCCGGCGGCTGCACGCCGGAGGGGTGCACCCAGCAGCAGGACCCCTTCCCTGGGCATCCCCCTCCCCGGAGACTCCCCCCTCCAGCTACGGACAAAAGCAACAGCCACCGCACAAAAAAAGTGATCACGTTATCACCAACTTGACCTTCCAAAGGCAGGCCAGGATCAAACCCAAAGCCGAAAAAATAAAGAGAGAGGAAGGGAGAGAGGAGAAAAAGGAAAACATCCAAAAGCCGGGGTTTTTCGAGGTCTGACCCGCGGGCTGGGGCGGGGGAGGATTTATTTGGGGAGGGCGCTCGCCCCCTCCATCCTCCCAGAGCCGCAACACCCCGCAGCCTAGGAGTGAATTTCGAGGTGCGTTTAACCGAGTGTTAAACCCCAGATTTCTTTGGCAATGAAAGCATTCGTGCAGGGCTCGTCTCCCTTTCCCCGGCCCTCCCGCCTGCTGCCGCGGAGCCCCGGGCTGCCGCTGCCCGGAGCGGCCCGACGGGGAGGGCGCGGAGCCGCAGCCCTTACCTGGAGCCCCGAGGGCGGCGGGTCGGGTCGTCTCTGCACCGCCGGTCCTGGTGCGGCCGCTTCCCCCGGGCGAGCAGGTCTGGAAGTCATTTCTACTTTCGGTTATCTAGCTTTATGATGGCTCCACAACACTCATACAGCTAGATAACCAAAGACAGAAACATCCCTCCGTCGGGGATGCCGGCCATCCGTCCGTCCGTCCGTCCGCTCCAGGGTGCGGGCACGGCCGGGGCACGGCGGCCGGGAGCTGCCACCGGGAACCACACACACACACATAAAAAAAAA
>JAYKAV010000001.1:2550986-2561688 GCA_035582835.1 Phoebastria nigripes
GGAGAGGACGAGCCGGGGCTGAGCCACGGGCGCACGGCAGGCGGGCGGCACCGCCGGCTGCGGAGCTGCCGAGGGGGCTCGGGGCGGGCTGCGGAGAGCCGAACCGAGCCGTACCGAGCCGGGCCGTGCCGAGCAGGGCTGTACCGAGCCYGGCAGGGCCGTGCGGGGCTGCGCCGAGCCGTGCCCAGCCCGTCGCGGTTCCGGCCCGGGCGAGCGGCACTCGCGCTCCCGCCCCGCTGCCCAACTTCTACTCCCCTCGCATGGTAATCGCCCCCTTTGGGAAGTGACGTCACGCCGCGCACAGCCAATCCCCGGTCCCGCATTTAAATCAGCGCCCCCTTTCCCGCGCTTTCCAGCCCCGGCCCGACCGGCAGAGAGCGGCGGCTGGACGGGGCGGGCTGGACGGGGCGGACCGGCACGGCACGGCACGGCACGGCACGGCACCGGGCGGGAACGGCCCCCCCCGCGGCGCCCCGGCACCGGCCTCCCGCCACCCGCCGCGCCTCGCCTCCCGGCCTGTGCTGGAGGGGCTGCGCCGCGGGTCGCTCTGCCCCCCCGCCTCCTCCCGCCCCGCCGTGCCCCCGCGGCAGCTCCGCTGGGCCGGCAGCGAGGGGGGAGAGGCGGGCAGCACCCCTGCACGGCTCGGCGCGGGGGGACCCACCTGCAACTAACTTCCCTCTCCCTTCCTAGGCACTCCCTTCTCTCCATTTCCCCTCTCCCCTTCCCCTCCGCCCTTCCCCTCTCCCTTTCTCTTCTCCCCTTCCCCGGCCTTTCCTTTTCCCCCTCCTTTTCCCTTTCCGTCCATTTTCCTTCCCTTTTCCCAACCCCTTTCCTTCTGCCTTTCCCCGGTCCCCATCACGCCATGCCCCCCCATCCAGAGCACCCCTCTCATACCTTCTCCTTCCCCAGCAGCGCCCGCCCCGTCCGGCCCCTGCACCCGGGGGCAGCCCGAAGGGCCGCTTTCCCCGCAGCCAGGCGCGGGGCCCGCCCGTCCCGAGACGCACCCGGGGGCTGGGGACGCACCCGTGATCCCGCATCGATCATCTCTGCTCCCCTTTCCCCCCTATTTTTATTATTTCCCCTCCGGGTTTTGCTATTTCCCGCACAGGTTCTTAACGCGATATGCGTGTAGAGACGAATCCGGCACGTACAAATAATAACAACAATAATAATAATAAAATGTCAGGAGGTAAATATGATTATCTGGGGTGCTTATCTGACGTACTCCGTACTAAAAAAAAAAAAAAAATTTAAAATAAAAATTGTAATCCCTCGGCGCTTCTAAACATCGCCTTCCTTTAAATCCGAGGCGAGGGTAAAATGTGACCTGCTGCAAAACGAGGGATCCGCGAAACGCAGCGATCGCGGCGGGAGCAGCCGCTGCTGAGCGCAGCCTGATGGTCCTGCCGGCTCCGGCTCTCGGCGAGCTCCACTCGGGTTATTTATTTCTTCCTCTCCTCGCCTCCCCCCTCCCCGCCGTCCCCTTAAAAAAAAAAAAAATCAAAAATGAAATAAATAAAATCTACGAGCTCAATTAGGCTAAAAGCTAAAGGATCAGCGCTGCCAGCACCGCTGCGAGCCGGAGCTGCTCCCGGCGCCCGGGCGAGCCCGGCCGCGCTGCCCAGCTCCCGGTAACCGCCGGTCCCTTCTGCCCCCTGCCTAACGAGAAACGGGCCCGGGGGTGCCCCGGTTGCCCCGACGGGGCTGCGGAGGGTGGGGAGAAATATTTGCTCCGTCTCCAGCCCCTCGGTGCCTTCCCCGCGGCCCGGAGCCGCTCGGGAGGGGGCTTGGCCGGGGTTTATTTTAATCTGCCCCGGAGAGAGGAGGGGGGGAAATTTGCCATGAATCGGATCTCCTTAATTTTCCGGCCCCGGATTTTCTCCTAATTTATCGCTGTTGCTGTTAGGGTGATCGCTGCCGGTATGCTCCCCGGTTGGGGCGGGGGAAGGCGCCCGCCCGTCCCGCCGCCTCCTAGGGGCAGCCCGGGGGTGCGGGACCGGCGGTGCCGAGCGGACACGGGGACACGGGTGGGTCGCCTGGGCCACGGCCCGGCTTCAGTTTCCCCCCACGGGGGGAGGCCCCGTTACTCACCGCAGGGCCCCGGCGGCGGGGAGCAGCGTGGGGAGCCGCCGGCAGCCTCCCCCGCTCCCGGGGCCGTTCCGGCGGCGATGCGGCCCCGCTCCGGCTCCGCCGTCCCTGCGGCAGCGGCGAAAGGGCCCGGGCGGGCAGAGCCAGCCCCGCCAAGCCGCAGCTCTGCCCGGCTGCCGCCGTGCGAGGTCTCCCGCCCGCCGTGCCGAGCCCCCGGGCCGCTGTGTCGCTCGGGCGAGGATGCTGCGGGTGAGGCACCGCACCTCGCCGGGCTGCTCGGGGCTGGGGACGGGGTCCCCCCTCTCCGCCGGGCAAAGGAGGCGATTTTCTTGGCAGAAATATATATAATATTATTTTTCCCCCCCCGCTCCTTTTCGGCAATGCCTTGCTCTGCTCGGAGCCCTCGCCTCGATCCGCTCCGTGCAGGCAGAGCCCCAGCACCTGAGAGAAAATTGCACCTTGCGCTTAGGGTGTTTGGGTTTTTTTTTAGGCTTTGGGKKTTTTTTTTGTTATTTTTTTTTTTGGGAGGTTAGGGTTGGTTTGTTTTTTTGGCGCAATTTTAGCAGGATACGTACAAAATGGCTCCTTGGCACAGCGCAAAGCACCAGCGAGCAGCCTGGGAGGGATCGGCGGGGGCTGCCCGGGCTCCGGGGCTCCGGCGGCCGCAGCGGGCAGCGCCCGGAGGCAGCCCGCGTCCTGCCTCACCTGGGCCGCCCACGGGGGCCGTGGGACCGTCCTTCCTCTGCACGCACCCAGGAGAGAAAACAACCCGCGGCTGCGGGCGGCCCGACGGGACGGGGAGGGGCGGCGGTGCCGGCGCGGCTCTGGCCATGGTGCTGCACCGCCCGCCGGCCCCGGCGCGCCCGCGGACGTTCCGCGCCCACCCGCGGGTGGCACGGCCCCCGCTCGGGTGACACCCTCCTCGGGTGACCCCGGCGCCGGGCAGGGCGGGCGGCCCCGCCGGCCGCACCTCGGAAGAGCCCCGCTGCCCAGCGCCCGCTCGGTCACCGGGCCGCCCCTGAATTATTTAACGTGATCGCCCTGTAACGAGTCCGCTGCCTTCCCCTCTTCTACGTCCTGCACGTCTGACGTCACTTTTCTTTAATTAGGAGAAGTTATTTTTAGCCAACCTGGAGTAACCCCCCGCGCCTCGCCGCCTTGAGCTGCATCTTCTCTTAATTGGTTTTTTGGGTTTTTTTTTTTTTTTGCTTTTCCTCCCACAGTCGGGGCTTCGCCGGCTTCGCACAGAAGCGGCAGCTCCCGACGGGCGTGAAGGAAACGCGTTGCTTTGTTTAGCAATTAAAAGCCGCCTCTGAGCAAGCCCCGGCGCTGAAAAGGCAAAGCAGCGGCGTCCCAGCCCCCGGCTGCTCTTTTCTCTCTCTGGCCGTCGGAGGCCGGGACCCAGGCGGGGACGGTCCCGGATCCTCCTCGCTCGGCGGGGCGAGGTGCTGTCCGGCCGGGGGCCGGGGGTGGAGGCACGTCGAGGGGATCCGGCCAGGTGCGGGCTCTCAGGCCACCTGCACTGCTATGATTCGTGTTTYCTTAAGGCTGAGGCCTAAAATGCGTTTCACTTCCAGGGAGATACGGGAAAAAAACCCAAAACCAAACCAAACCAAACCCCAAGGAAATAAGCGTTCACGGGAAGTGAAGGAGCAGAAGGGAAGAATGAATGGGAGAAAAAAAATGGAAAAAGCAAAAAATAAAACAAAAAAAGAAAGAAAGAAAAATAGAAAAAAGGATGAAATAAAATAATTTTTTTTTTAAAAAGCAGAGAAAAGAGATAGAGCAAATGAAAAATAAAATAAATCCTCTAGCACCAGAAGCCGGTGGCGGATCGGGGCACGGGCAGCGGCGGCCGCGCTGCTGCTCCTCGGCGGTAAATCCGAGCAGGGGAGTGGGGCGCCCCGGTGCCCCCCCACGCGCGAAACGAGGCCCGGCAGCAGCCCCCGCTGCCCCGGGAAGAAGAACTTCCCCGGGAGCCCGGGATTTATCCCGCGGCCTAAAGCCTGGGTGCCCCCGGGAAGCTCGGCCTCGTCCAGGCGTTTTGTCCGGTGCCGTCTCTCCGGCCGGCGAGCGGGGACGTTTGAGGGCAACTCGGCAGCCCCCCGGCAGCGCTCGGCCCCGGCTCCCCGGCGCCCCGTCGGGGCTCCGCCCGCCCCAGGTCCCGCTGCCGAGCTGCAACGTCCAGGGCAGCCGGGGAGAGGCTGCCGGAGCAAACGCGTCCCCGGCAGCAAAAGGTCCCCCGTGTCTCCCGCTCGTCCCCCGCGACGGGTAGGCCGGGGCCGGGAAGCGGCGCGGGGCGGTCCCGGTCCCGGTCCCGGTCCCGGTCCCGGTCCCGGTCCCGGTCCCGCATGGTGCCGACACCTGGAGGCGCCCAACTTCCCGGCGGGGACCGGCCCAACTTAGTCTCCCCCCTCCCTCCCTGCCTCCCTCCTCCCCCCCGGCAGCCGGTGTGTTCCCCCCCCCCAGGGGAAAAGTCCCCCCGCGCCCTCCCGCCTCTCCGGGGCCGCCCCGCCGAGGCGGCGATGCCCGGCCGCGACACTCACTCTTGCAGCCGTGCCGAGGGCAGGACGGCCGTCCCCGGGCGAAGCGGGCGGCGGGGGCTGCCCCCGCCCCGGGCGGGCGGGCAGAGGGGCGGGCAGGGCTGCCCCCGGCCGAGCAGCGGCCCCCGCGGCCCCCAGCCCCGGGCGCGGGCCGGCGGGGGCGGCTCTGCCCGGGCTCCTTGCGTCTTCCCGGCTGCTGCCGGTGCCGGCTCTGGTTGCTGGCCAGGAGCTGCCGCCGCCGGCAGGCTCTGCCCGCACTGACGTCAGCCCGGCAGCCTCCTATTCACTCCAACCATGGCGGAGAGGAGGAGGAGGAGGGAGCGGGGGAGGGGAGGAGGCGGGGGGAGGGAGGGGGAGAGGAGGAGGACGGGAGGAAGGCGGCGGTGGCGGCGGGGGTTGGTGGCTGGCAAGCTCCGCCGAGCAGAAAGCGCAGCCCCTCCGCCTCACCCCCTAATTACCCCCCGGGGATGGGGCTGCGCGGGGGAGAGGGGCAGTGTCCCCCCCACGCCCCCCCCGGCGAGACCCTCTGCCGCCCGCTCCCGTGGGGCCGCCGCCGCTCACCTGGGCGCCCCGTCGCATCGCCGGGCACCCCGCTCTGCCTCCCGGCCCCGGGGAGTGCTTCTCCGGCGGGAGAGCCGCGCCGGGCACCCCCGCAGCCCGGGAACCCCCTCGGCGGTGTCCCCGTTCCCTCGAGGATCCCCCTGCCACGGGGAGCAGGGAAAGGGCTGCAGCCTTCCCCTGCCCTCCGCTGCCCCGGGAGGCTCCCCGCCGCCCCCCGGCCGCCGCCCCCGGCTTCCCCGCCCCGGCACGGCCCAGCCCGGCCCGGTACGGCCCCGCACCACTGTCCAAATGCTGAACGTCCCCGCGGGGTCCCGGGCAGGGCCCGGCCCGGCCCGCCTGCAGCCGTCGGGCAGAGCCAGGGCACCGGCTGCCCCCGGGCTGCGGCCCCGGCCCTGGAGGTGGGGGTCCCTCCTGGAGCCGTACCGGGCCGTGCCGGGCCGTGCCATCTCCGCCCCGACGGCCAGGCCGAGCCCCGGAGACCGCTTCGCCCCGACAGCCGCAGCGCAGCTCCCCGCGGCCGCAGCGAGCTGGAACCGGGGCGCGGGCACGGCAGGTACCGCCTGCGCTTCCCTCCTCCGCTCCCCCTCCATTTCTACCGTCCTTATCTTCTTTCTAGAATTACACACATATCTCATCGCCTGCAGCCTTTGCAGTAAGGCAAAAAAAGCCCCCCCAAACCCCCGCCAACCCCCCCCCCGCCCCCCCAAACCCCTCCTGGCACACCTTCACTCTGCTTCCGACCTCTCCTCCTCTTCCTTCCTGCGTTTAACCTGGCTCCTGTTTTTTATCTCCGATTCACTCCACCGATGCCCCGGAGCGGCTCTGGGGAGTCTCTCGCCGCCCCGATGAATACACAGGGATCCCCAGACAGGTTTTCTATGTAGGAAAAAATAAACCGATCGAGCCCGAGAGATCTGCAACAGCCGAACACGCCGCCTCGCCTTTACATTCGTGTTTTTAAATTCCCCCGTTATTTTCCTTTTTGCATCTGCGAGTTGCCACGAAAGGAAATACAACCCCAAATGCCACCGCCAGCAGAAACCGGAGCTCGTTGCCAAATTCCGTAGTATTTTATTTTAAAAGCAAATAAGTAACACCATTAAAAAAAAAAANAAAAAAAGCGTCTTCTCCTCTTCCCGGGAGTGTAAGAAATCCTTTTGCTCACCCAGAGTCGAAAACCTAATGGCATTGTCGTTAAACACGAAAAGGAGAATATTAAGAAATTGCAACACTCCCTCCCGAGCGCTCCCCCCCTCCCAGTTTATTTGCCCTAATAATTAATTCACAAGAGCTTAACTTCGGTGTAACCCTGGCGGTCTTTTCATTAAAAAATCCCTGCGTTTCCTATTGAATTAGCTCTGCTCCATTGTCGCTGAAATGAAGACGCCAAACCAACTTTTACCCTGAGCATTTTCTCACCAGCCCAAAGAAAGTCTCTCTCCTTTTTCTTTTCTCCGATTTTTTTTTCTTTTTTTTTTCTTTTTTTTTCTTTTTTTTTTTTTTTTTTTTTTTTTTTTTTTTTTTTTTTTTTTTTTTTTTTTTTAATTCAAGCACCCAGGCGATGGACGTGTCCTGCAATTTAACTACTTTCAAATTCTTTGTTCGGGTCCCACCGGGGCTCTATTGTCACCCTATTGAGAGAGCTTATTGCCAAGTCAAGCCTGAGCGAATTGAGACACACACGGGAGGAGCCCCGGGGGCTGGGAGAGGGCTCCGTGGGCTGCTCCGCCCGGGGGGACCCCGGCCCAGCCCCGAGGGAGCGGGCAGGGCGCGGGGCAGGGGCTGTCTGCAGCCCCCGGCCCGGGATAACCGGCACCGGCACCGATTTCCCCAGGAGCTGCAGCCGCCAAAGCAGCCCCGGCCCCGCAGCGCCCGCAGGAACCCGGCCTGGGGGTGGGGATGGGGCAGCCCCGGACCTGGGTACCCCCCAGGATCGGGCTCCTTTGCACCCCCAAAGCATCCCCCCCTCCGCAGCGCCGGCATCGCCCGTGCCAGCAGCTCCCGGGCTTCGGTGCGGGCAGGAGGGGGACTTACCTCGGATGCCCGCAGTGCCGCCAGTCTCCCTCCCTCGCCGGTTCTCCCTTAATCCCGAAAAGGAGGGTCCTCCCGTCCCCCCCCTCCATCCCACCCCCGACCCCTCCACCTCGGAGCCGGCTCCCGCCTGCCTCGCCCTCTCCATCGCTCACTTTCGGAGCTCCGGGGCTCGTCTCCCGAGCAGGAAAATAGTGGGATGTGGGGGGCTGCTTTTCTTTTCCCTTTTCCTCACCCTCTCTCGGCTCCCCCCCCCAGCTTGGAAAAGGGGGTGCGAGCTGGAAAAGGGGGGTAAGAGCTGCAGGGAAGTGTTATTTCAGGAGAAAAAAAGCTGAAAGAGCAGTGCTGGGCACGGATTCCCACGTAAGCCCGTACGTCACCTATAAAAATTGCCCGTTTCTCCCGTTTCTTGGTTCCCGGGGGGGGGACGGCTGAGATACCTCTGCCTGCGGAAGGGGGCTAAAACCCCGTTAAAACCGGCACCCCGTTGAAACAGGCTTCCTCCAGCCGGGAGGGGAAGGCAGAGCCGGGGGATGCTGGAGGGCAGGGGCCGCTTCTCCGCATCCCCCCGCCCTGCCCCGGGGTGATGTTTGGCTGCCCCCTGCTCCCCCAAAACACCCACCCGGAGCCATCCCCAGCCTTTCGATGCCAGGGGGCGATGAGGGTTTACGGGGTCCCACGCCGGTCGCACCGGGAGGGCCGCGGCGGGGAGGGGGGGAGGGCGGTGGCCGCCCGCCCCCCCCTCCCCGCCGCGGCCCTCCCGGTGCGACCGGCGGCCTCTCCGTCGTGCCCCGGGGGAAGAGGAAGCCCTTGACCCCTGGCCCCGGGGGCAACGGGGTTAAACAAAGTCCTACCGCCCCATTATCCGACCGACAGCGTCGAGCCCCCGGCAGGGAGCGGGGTCTCCAAGACGGGGGGGGAAGTCGCGTCTCCCACCGCCCGTACCCGGCCCCGACGGGGCGCACCGGGATGGGGATGTTTCCCAAACAGACAGACAGACAAACAAAGAGCCTAGGGGAAAAAAAAGACCCTACACACCCCATCCCGACTTATGCATCGCAACCAGCCCTGCTGAAACAACGGATTTTTGAGTTTATTTCGGGTTTTTTTTTATGGTGGCGATTTTTTTTATAGCGGTGCCTCGCTTTACCGAACCTCCCTGCCCGCACCCGGGTGAGGTGCAGGCAGCCCCGGCCCGGTCCTGCCTGCGGGCGAGGCAGCGGGGCTTGTTGTCATCGACCCTCCCCGTAGCGCTGCCGCCCGGGAGGGCTTCAGAAATAAAGCGGGGAGAATAATTTCGGGGAGAATTTTTTGTTTTTTCCGCTTGCGGGGGGAGGGATATTTTTGGTGGGGAGGGTTTGGATTTTTTTAAATTTATTTTTTTGCGACCAGGATGAAAATAAGTAGATCAAAGACCCCAAATAAGAGGAGATGGGCGTTAACATCGGAGGGGAGAACAAGTCTCCCGCACCAGGGTCCTTCCCCAGAGCCACCCCGTAGCAGGGGGTCCCCAAACACTTCCCTGCTTCGCCCCAGCGCAGCTCATGGCTCTTCCCTCCCGCCCAGAGCACCCGCAGCCCCGAAGCATCGCTCCCCGCCGACTCCGCACCCCGCGCACCCCCAGTTCCCCGCCGTGCCCGAGGAAAGACCGGGAAATCTCAAGCCCCCGGTATGGGGCGGGGGACTGAGCACGGGCATCCCCCGTGGGGCCGGCTCCTGCCAGGCGAAGGCACCGGGTACCCTCCGCTGCTGCGTGAAACAGGGTGAAGCACTGCCCCCCCCCTCCCATCGGATACTATGCTGGGGGGGGGCAGCAGCTATTTTGGGGGGCACCGGGGGGGACTGTGAAATGTATTCAAAGCCACATAAAACAGCATGGGGGGGGGGGGSGGGTGCGTTCCTCACCCCCCCATGCTGGTGCAGCCGTTTTGGACAGGAGGGGGGCATAGCTGCCCCCCCTCCCCGATCCAGCACCCCCGAGGGGAGGGAGCTGTGCGGCCGSCGGCCGCACAGCTCCCTCCCCTCGGGGGTGCTGGATCGGGGGTGGGGTGGGGTAGTGTACCCCGGATTTGGAGCTCCGCAGGGGCCAGGAGAGGCGAGGGTGGGGGGTGCCCCAGCCGGAGCCCACAGCGGGATGGGCCCGGAGCGGTACCCGCGCCCCGACGGTCCCGGCCCCGTGGGAACCGGCCCGGCGCGGTCGGCAGCGGCGGTTCCGCAGCGCCACCTGGCGGTTCGGCACGGCACGGCACGGCTCGGTCTGGCACGGTTMGGTACGGCACTGTACCCTATAAATACCAAAACCAGGTTGGTCTCTGCCAAAAGCCACCTTCCCGGCCAGAAGAGCCCCTACGGGGGGCAGGGAGACTGCAYCCACCTGCCCTGACCCCGGCACCTCCTGATCCCCTTCCCCTGCACCCTACGGCCCCTTCCCTGCACCCTACAGGCTGTTACCCTACATCCTACCGTCATCCTTGGCTCTCTAGCCACTGCTCCATCCCCACTCGCCAAGCTGTCCCCACCCGTGTCACACTGCTGGTGCCCCCACACGCTTCCCATGCCCAATTCCTACCCGTGCGGCCCCATACACCACCCACCCCGGCCAGGCTGGGCGAGGGGACCCCAGACCCCACCGCTCGTTCCAAGCCACCCTTGAGGCCTCGGAGCTTTAAGGTGCGAGGTTTTGGGGCGCGGGTGGGTGCTCTGGCTCCTGGTGAGCTCTGCTGATGGGCTGCAAGGAGCCCCACACCTGACGTGAACACAGGGGTGGCTGCGGGGCTGCAGGGTGACGGGGAGCAGGATGGCGGCTGCCGGCCCTGCCGCCTGACCTCCCCTGGGAGCCCGGGGTTGCGGGATGCAGCGTGTGCACCCGCAGGACCAGGGTGACACCATGGCTGCCCTCGTGCTGCTGTGGGATTGCTCTCCCCACGCGTGTCCCGGCAGCTGGGACCACCCAACCCCACTCGCGTTACGAATCCCGTCAGCCTCCGGCTCGTCGCACACAGTCATCTTTTCCACCTTTCCGATTAAAAACACGAGCAAAACGTGCCCCCTGCGTGGGGTGACCGCGGTCGATGGCAGCCCGGGGCGCGATGGAGCAGAGCCGCAGACGCGTGGTTCTGCCGCCCGGAGGCCACGGCACGGGCGAGCGGAACAAAACGGGCGGCGCCAACTGCGGCGCTCCACGCCGACCGCGGCAGGACTCGAACCTGCAATCTTCTGATCCGAAGTCAGACGCCTTATCCATTAGGCCACGCGGCCGCCGCTACTACCGCTTTCCCGCGCGCCCTACTGAGCCCGCCGCCGACGGACCGTACCATGCGCGCGGGGGGGGGGACGGGGGACGGGACACGGGACACACGGGACGGGACGTCAGCGCGGCCGGAAGCTCCCCCGGCCGCCCCGGTTTGGATCCGCCCTCCGGCCCAGGCCCAGGCGGCGCGCGCCGGGAGCGGCTAGGTGCGTGGAGCGAGAGGGGCGCG
>JAYKAV010000001.1:2561899-2738553 GCA_035582835.1 Phoebastria nigripes
AGGGGAGTGTACGGCTGCGGGGGGGTGTGCACAGATGTATAGGGGAGTGCCTGGCTGCGGGGGGGGTGCATACTTGTGGAGGGCGTGCACGAGTGCGGGGGGGCTGTGGATGACTGCGGGGGTTGCATGCATGCATGCGGGGAGGGCTGTGCACGGCTGCGGGGGGGGGGTGCATGCCTGCCGGGGGGTGCAGCGCAGCCGGGCAGCCCGGCCTTCCGCGGCCGTGTGGTGCCTTGGGCAGCTCCGGCTGTGCGTGCCCGTAGCGGCGGTCGGGGCTGCCCCGCAGCGGGGCTGAGCGAGCGGTGCCGAGCTCGCCCCTCGCTGTTGCTCTCTTCCTGCAGCTCCGGCCGCCCGGGGGGAGCAGCCCGTGCTGGAGGTGCATCCCCAGAGCAGGGGGAGATGAGGTGCTTGCTCTGGAGGAGATCGGTGAGGGGGTGCGCTGCAGTCCACCGTGCCAAGCCCCGGCGATGCGCCTCCAGCTCCTCCACCAGCCGCCCGCTGCCGGAGGACCCGAGCCAGGAGCCTGCCAAGGGCCAGCGGCGCATGAACCCCCTCAACATCCAGATGCTGTCCAGGACCCTCCATGAGCAGATCTTCCGGGGGGCCCAGGTGCACTACTCGGCGGCGGAGATCCAGAGGAGCGTGGAGCACCTGCAGCGCCACGACCTGTGGGGCAAGGAGACCTCCACGCTCCCCGACGTGGACCTGCAGCTGCCCCGCATGTATGGGGACAACATCGACGAGCATTTTCGCCTCCTGGCGCAGAAGCAGAGCTTGCCCTACCTGGAGGCGGCCAACGAGCTGCTGCGGTGCGAGTTGCCCCCCATGCCCGCGCAGTGGGCGTGGCAGCTCGGCTGGACCCGCTACGGCCCTGACGGGCGAGCAGAAGCCGTCGACTTCCCCGAGGAGCGGGCGGTGGTGTTGGATGTGGAGGTTTGCGTGGCTGACGGCCACTGCCCGACCCTGGCCGTGGCGGTCTCACCGCACGCCTGGTGAGATGCGGTGCTGGCAGTGATGCTTGGGGTTGYGGTGATGGGGGGGACGACAGCTTTGAGAGGGATGGGGATGCTCCCAAGCAGAGCCTCTTCCTGCAACCACCGCCGGCTTGCAGGGAAAACACAGCAAAGCCCCAAAGCGTGGCTCTGGGATGTGGGACGTGTGTCCTGGTTAGCGAGCGCAGCGCTCCCCAGGGTCAGTCACCTCCCTCCCATGGGTGGATCCTGCTCAGCACCCCATGGCACAGCGGGTGCTTTTGGTCCTGGGAGCCCCTACTTTATTTTTTACGGCTATGGGGTGCTGCATGTCATCTGCAGGTACTCATGGTGCAGCAAGCGGCTGCTGGAGCAGCGGTACTCCTGGTCCAGCCACCTCATCCTGGCCGACCTCATTCCTTTGGAGAGCCCGGCAGGCGCTGGCTGTGCTGGCAAGCAGGACTGGCCGGAGAGAGTGGTGGTGGGGCACAACGTGGCCTTYGACCGGGCGTTCATTAAGGAGCAGTACCTCATCCAGGTAATCGATGGTGCCGTTGCTTTGTGCCGGCAGCTGTGGTTCGTTACCCAGATAGTCATTTGCACTGGCTTTTCAGGGTTATTTTGGTAGATGCTGTCCTGCACAGGTACTTCAGGGTTGTGCTCACTTTGTCCTGCAGAATGGGTTGAGGTTGGATGCCTTTAGAGGGAGATATTCTTGTACCCCATAAGGTTGCTTGAGGCTGCAGGGTTGCAGCTGGGGACGTGGCAGGAGCCTTTGAGCAGCTGACAGCCTGCGCTGGGTGTGCTCTCGGCTCTCAGAAGAGAGGTGCTGGGAGGCAAAGCTTTGCCTTGACAAAAGCAGCCCGAGCAGAGAACTTGCAGCTCTGTAACACGGGGCGGTGCTTGCTGGCAGCTACAGGACATTTGGCAGCATGTTTCTCCTCCAGCACATCCCAAACCACCTCACCTCTCTCCCCTGCTGTGTCCCAGGGCTCCCGGGTGCGTTTCCTGGACACCATGAGCATGCACATGGCCATCTCGGGGCTGACGGGCTTCCAGCGCAGCCTCTGGATGGCTGCCAAGCACGGCAAGAGAAAGGGACTGCAGCAGGTCAAGGAGCACATGAAGAAAACGCGCAGCAAAACGGAAGGGCCAGCTGTGAGTAAGGGAGCTGAGCTGCTGGCAGTGGCGTGGGTGGCAGGGGACCGTTTGATCCTGTAGTGGGGCCCGTTTGCYCCTGTACCAGGGTCACCTGCTCCTGTACTGGCAGAGTAGGAGCTGTTGGAGCAGCTCTGCTGGGTGAAGCTCTTCCAGCGCCTTCCAGATGAGGTGGCCTTCGTTTAAAATGGAGCAGCAGCATCCTTTACCTCTCCTGATCTTGGCTGTAGCCCATCCTCATCCCGCACTGTCTGACCCCCCCGTTGTTCGCAGGTCACTTCGTGGGACTGGGTGCATGTCAGCAGCATCAACAACCTGGCGGACGTGCACGCGCTGTACGTCGGGGGGGAGCCGCTGGAGAAGGAGGCGCGGGAGCTCTTTGTGAAGGGGACCATGGCCGACATCAGGAGTCACTTCCAGGTGCGGGTGGCGATCCCAACATCCCGACGGGCAGCAGGAGCTGGAAATGGGAGCGGGATGGGAGCAGCTGCCGGGGTAGTTTCCATTTTGCCGCCCTTTCTTGCGAGGGCTTTGGGTGTGCGTGGGGCTGTGAAGTCCCCCCTCCTCCTGCAGCCCCGGGTGCCTTGCCCTGTGCTGGCAGAGGGGCGGCCACTTTGCCTGCTCTCATCTGCCTCTGTCCCCAGGACCTGATGTCGTACTGTGCCCGCGATGTCCAGGCCACCCACGAGGTGTTTCAGGAGCAGCTGCCGCTCTTCATGGAGAGGTGAGAGCTGCCGAGCTCTGGCCAGCGTTGGCCGCGGGGCTGTGGTCTTGACCGGCAGTGGGGAGGATTGCGGTTCCTCTGGGGATGGGGTGCCGCTCCTCTTGTCCTTGGGGTGGCGGTGGGAGGTTGGGGGGGCCCTGAACCCCTTTTCTGAGGAGGAACCTCAGACCCCCCCACTGTAGGTGAGAAGGAATAAACAGCAGCGCAGCATGGCTGGAGAAGGTGAGCAGACTTAATGAGGCAGATCAGAGCAATAGAGCTTTGGGGTTAATGTACAGGGTTGTTTTTAGGGCAGCAGTTTATATGCAGGGCAGGCAGAAGATAACAGGAAGCATTGTGGGTTTAGGGAAAGACCATCGAGGGCTGTACGGGGCTGGGAAACTCTAGGTGAAGACATGTTCATGTCTAGTGTAGTCTGGTGCTTCCAGGGCAGATCGCCTCCAGCAGACATCTAATTTCTCGCTGCTTCGGGCTCTAGGTGCCCCCACCCCGTGACATTTGCAGGGATGCTGGAGATGGGGGTGTCCTACCTGCCAGTCAACGGGAACTGGAAGAGGTACCTGGATGATGCTCAGGGCGTCTACGAGGAGCTGCAGAAGGAGATGAAGAAGTCCCTGATGAACCTGGCCAACGATGCCTGCCAGCTGCTGCATGAGGACAGGTACCCGTGGGCTGGGGGTGCAGGTCCTGCCGCTCGCAGGCCAGAGACCAGACGCCGGGTGGTCCATAAGGGGGCTGCGGGCGGGTGCTGGGGACAGGAGCAAAGCTGCGGTGTGACGATGCTGTGTCGGCAGGTACAAGGATGACCCCTGGCTTTGGGATCTCGAGTGGGACACGCAGGAGTTTAAGCAGAAGAAGAATCCGGGGAAGAAGAAGAAGGATCAGAACGGGAACAGCAAAGCGCCAGTGGAGGCGGTGGGCTCAGATGGGTCCACGCGGGAGTGGCAGGAAGGTGAGTGTGGGTGGTCTCTGGGGACGAGGGATGCTCAGGGGATGCCTTCCCATGGGTGCCCGGATGTAGGGATGCGGTTCGTTGGCGCCGGCAGGGTGAAGCATCGCTGACCTATGTCCCCGTGCTGGGGCGCTGGCTCGAGGTCCCTGTCCCTGGCGCAGTGGCATGGAGGGCTCTTTGCCAGCCAGTCCTTCTTGCCCCAGCAGACCCTGGCCCCCCCAGTGAGGACGAGGAGCTGAAAGCCCCTGCGAGCCGGGTCCACCTGGAGCGTCTGAAAGAGACRGTTGCGCTGCAACCCAAGAGACTCCAGCACCTGCCAGGCCACCCGGGGTGAGTTGGGGACCCTGGGTGTCCCCGAGGGTTGCCCTGCGCTCTCTGACCCATCCCTGCTGCTCCCCAGCTGGTACCGCAAGCTGTGCCCGCGCCTGGAGGAGGTGGGGTGGGTGCCGGGACCCAGCCTCATCAGCCTGCAGATGAGGGTGACCCCGAAGCTGATGCGCCTGGCCTGGGACGGCTTCCCTCTGCATTACTCGGAGAAGCACGGCTGGGGCTACCTGGTGCCGGGGCGACAGGACAATTTGCCGGCAGCCCCCTTGGAGGCAGAGGGCCCTCCCTGCCCACACAGGTGAGGGGGACGTAGCGGGGTGCCGAGCCAGGGGCTGCCCCACAGGGGGGTTTGGGAGCTCYCCGGGACCCTGCCCAGGTCCTGCCCCAGAGCCTCAGTCCCTCTCGTGGGTGCGTGAGCCCTGCCCTCTCCCCTACCAGGGTGATCGAGTACCTGTACAGGCAGCACTGCCTGGAGAAAGGCAAGGAGCAGCCCCCGGGGCCGGAGGCCACTGTGGAGGATGAGCTGCTGGTGATGGACGGCAGCACGATGTGGCAGAAGGTGAAGGAAGGGATGGAGGGTCCCTCGGTGGGAGGGAGATGTGGGGCTGGGCTTACTCCTGTGTGCATGTGAAAACCAGCCCCGTGTGTGGCTCTGGGGGCTGGAAGTAAGAAATTTCCTTTAATGAGTGTTAAATCACTGGAGAATTGGTGTTTGACCCGGCTCCCCCTGCGGTCCCTCTGTGCCGCAGGTGGAGGAGCTGAGCCAGCTGGAGGTGGATGTGGAGGAGAAAGTGGGCAGAGCAGACCAGAGCCTGGCGCAGGTAAAGGGGGTTTCCTGYGGGATGGGTTGGCGGATTGGTCCCTCTTTCCTCAGTTTCCCCCTCCTGCCATGCCTTGGGGGTTCCTGGCATCACCTCATATCACTGGTCACAGGAGGAGCTGGATGAGCTGTGTGAGCTGGCGGAGGCGAGGAGCCAGCCCTCATACCACCACGGCAATGGTCCCTACAACGATGTCAACATCCCCGGGTGCTGGTTCTTCAAGCTGCCTCACAAGGCAAGTTGCGTGCTCCTGGGGCTCTTCCTGGGGGCTTCCCGGCCCCGCTGTGTCCCAGCTTGCCTGGTCCTGCTGCACAGCCGTGTCACCTTGCCTGTCACCCTGGTGCTGCAGCACTCCTGGGACCGCTGTGATCTTGTCCCATGGGATAGGGTGGTGGAAAGGCATCTCTGTAGCTGGGGCAGGAGGATGCACAGAGCTTTATTGATGTTGAGCAGTGGCATGCTGAGCTCTGGCACCTCTTTTGCTGCTAAAGGATGGGAACGATAACAATGTGGGAAGCCCTTTTGCCAAGGATTTCCTGCCCCGGATGGAGGAYGGCACCCTGCGGGCCGCCGTGGGCCGCACCCATGGGACCAGAGCCCTCGAGATTAACAAAATGATCTCGTTTTGGAGGAACGCTCACAAGCGGATCAGGTGAGCGGCTGCCTTCAGCTGAATCGCGACATCCCTGCGGGTGGGGGGAGGCTGCGTCACAGCCGGGGGGGTCGTGTGGATGCGGGGGGCTCAGCATCTCGCCTGCCGCGTGTCTCCCCAGTTCCCAGATGGTGGTGTGGCTGAAGAAAGGAGAGCTGCCTCGCGTGGTGAGCAGGTATGGAGAGGAATGGCCCCAGCCGGGACCACGATCCCTTCTATGCCACTCCGGGAGGGCTCTCGCAGGATGATGCTCACCCTCATCTCTGTCCCAGGCACCCCGACTATAACGAGGAGGATGGTTACGGAGCCATCCTGCCGCAGGTGGTGACCGCGGGCACCATCACCCGCCGGGCGGTGGAGCCCACATGGCTGACAGCCAGCAATGCCYGGGTACGATCACGCTCGGGTTCTTGCAGGGGTGTTTTGGGGCACCTTCTGTGTGTTTTGGACTGGTGGGAGCAGCCTGGGTTGGAAATAGGAGTTGGGGCTGGATGCTGGGGTTTGAGGTGGCAGGGTTGGTGCTGGGGCCCCTCCCTTGCTGATGTGCTTTGACTTTGGGAGAGGGGAAGGAGTCAGCAGAGGCTCCTGAGCTTCAAAATTTGGTGAAAGGAGAAGAAAATGCTGAAGCACTGGTTTCTCTCCTTCCCCAAGCTCCCCTTCTTCCATGCTGGAAGAGCCTGGGGGGAGTAACCAAGTGGGCAATGCCCCACGTGTGTGTTAAACCTGGTTTTGACTTTCAGAGCAAAGTTTAGGGGCATGGGGAGCACCGTGCTGGCACACTGCAGTTGCGGGAGGAAGGCTGCTCCTGTGCTGCTGAGGATGAGAGGGAGGTGCGGGGCTTGCACTGAGCTGGGCATCATGTCCCGCAGGCCGACCGGGTGGGCAGCGAGCTGAAAGCCATGGTCCAGGTGCCACCCGGCTACTCCCTGGTGGGCGCAGACGTGGATTCCCAGGAGCTCTGGATAGCAGCTGTCCTCGGCGAGGCGCACTTCGCCGGCATGCATGGTGAGCCGGGGCTGCGCCACAGGGGACAGGTTCACTGAGTAGCGGGGTGATCCCCTGAGCCCGGTCCCGTTTGGTGTCCAACCCCTGCTCCCCTCCCGGCAGGCTGCACGGCCTTCGGCTGGATGACTCTGCAGGGGAAGAAGAGCAACGCGACAGACCTGCACAGCAAGACGGCCGCCACGGTGGGCATCAGCCGGGAGCACGCCAAAGTCTTCAACTACGGGCGCATCTACGGGGCCGGGCAGCCCTTTGCTGAGCGGCTGCTGATGCAGTTCAACCATCGGCTGACGCAGCAGCAGGCACGCGAGAAGGCTCAGCAGATGTATGCGGTCACCAAGGGCGTCCGGAGGTGGGTGCTGCCTGGGGAGGYGGAAGGTGAACGGGGATGGGGATGGCGACGGTGTCCCGTGGGACCTGGGCATGGGTCACTCTCCCCTCCAGGTTTCATCTCTCCGAGGAGGGGGAGTGGCTGGTGAGGGAGCTGGACCTGGCTGTGGACAGGGCGGAGGACGGATCGGTGTCGGCCCAGGATGTCCAGTGGCTCCAGAGAGAAGCCACGAAAAGGTGAGATGCTCCGACCCCACGCAGCTCTGGTGGCRTTGGGGTGTGAGGCAGAGGGAGCTGCAGCCTCACGGGCAGCAGGCAGAGAAGGGAGATGGGTCTGGACAGTCCCGATCCTCCCTCCCTGCTGTCCCAGGGCTGAGCCCGTTTGATCTGGGGGCTCCCAGTCTCTCCCAGTGAGCAATTAGCAGCAGGAGGCTGCAGGGGCTCGTCCGGCTGCCCCAAACTGGGAGGGAGCRTTTGAGGCTCTCAAACGGGGCCCGCAGCCTCGTCCCACGCTTCCAGCAAACCTCCCCTCTGCCCCGCCAGGTCCCGGAGGAAGAAGAAGTGGGACGTGGTGGAGCACCGAGTGTGGGCTGGAGGCACCGAGTCTGAAATGTTCAACAAGCTGGAGAGCATCGCCTTATCCCCGTCCCCGCAGACCCCGGTGCTGGGCTGTCACATCAGCAGGGCCCTGGAGCCCGCCGTGGCCAAGGGGGAGGTAAGGACGTGGCTCTGTGCTGCTGAGCTCTCAGCTTTGCTTGTCTTCTCCRAAACAGCAACCCCAAGTTCAGCCCTTCTTAGATGCTGGAGACCCAGTAGGCTCTTGGAGYCCTGCAGCAAACCTATTGCCTCTTTATCTGCATGCCATCAAGAAAACCCAACAACCCTGAATTTAACAGGCTTTTCCCAGGAGCTCTCCTGTATCAGGAGCAGGCCTGGGATCCTGATGCTCCCCTAGCATCTGTCTGTGTTTCCTTCCACCAGTTTCTGACCAGCAGAGTGAACTGGGTGGTGCAGAGCTCGGCCGTCGACTACCTGCACCTCATGCTGGTCGCCATGAAGTGGCTCTTTGAGGAGTTCGACATCAACGGGCGCTTCTGCATCAGCATCCACGACGAGGTGCGCTACCTGGTCCAGCAGCAGGATCGCTACCGGGCAGCCCTGGCCCTGCAGATCACCAACCTCCTCACGCGGTGAGATGTGACGGCTGTGGCGTCTCCTGGGAACGAGCGCCAGCGCCTCTGGGGTGGGATGGGGCAAGCCCAAGGGAGTGCGGTGACAGCAAAGGGGTTAGCTTTGCCCACAGCAAGCTGGCGCAGAGCAGTTTTCTTCTGCTCAAGGGAAGTTGGCGGTGCTGGGGGTTGCAGTTCCTTCACGCGTGACTCAGGTGGCTATAAATGGAGCTCGGCTTCAATTTCCAGAGGTAATCTGCTGGCAAGCGGGGGATAGTGTCAGCTTTTGGCTCCTGCAGGGATGGGGCCAGTCATTCCATGCCGCTGGGATGTGAGCGCATTGCCTCCTGCTCCCTTCATCAGGTCTGCGGCCGTCGCGTAGCAGCAGCCCTTGGGCTTGATTGGGCAGCCGGGAGCGTGAAACTGTCCCCATCCCTTGTCTTCCCCCTGCCTTCAGGGGACGGCAAGGGGCACGGCTTGTGGTCTCTGCTGTGCTATTGCCCTTTCTGCAGCGTGGGGTGTTGCTGCTGCCTCCCTGCCGTCTGCAGGTTAAGCTCAGCCTGGAAAGCTCCTGGACCTCAAGGGGCTCCCTTCAATCCGGCTCCGGCACAGCCAGCTTTGCCAGATCCCCCTCCCGGTGCTGTGGGATATTTAGTTATATGGGAGCCGGCCAAAGCTGAGCTGTTTTCTCCTGCACTGAGGCAGGGATACAGCAAACAGCCTTTCTGTGCCTGTGCAGCAGGCACAGCGGGGGCAGATGCCCTGACGTTTGTGCCTTTGTGCTGGTTCCTGTGAGCACAGAGCTTCCTGCTGGGAAAATCCAGCATCTGCTCTGCCTGGGAGGATTAGCCAGCAGCAAAGGGCTGGGTTCTTTCTTTCTTCCGAGGAGGCTCAATGTACCATTACTCTGTTCCTCCCACCTCCACTTCAGCAATACTTGACCCTCCTGCTACCCAGTACTTAAAAAGCACCCTGTCTTCCAGCCGCTGAGTGACGTGGGTGCAAAGTAACCTGTTAGTGATGGCTGGCCAATGTTTTGTGAAGCTGTGGCTGATTGAAGCCAGGTGTGACAAGGCTAAGGGTGATGTGTAGCACTGTCCCACTTGTTCTTCAAGGTGCATGTTTGCCTACAAACTGGGCCTCCAGGATCTGCCACAGTCAGTGGCTTTCTTCAGCGCAGTGGATGTTGACCAGTGCTTAAGGAAAGAGGTGACCATGAACTGCGCAACGCCATCAAATCCAACTGGGATGGAGAAGAAGTACGGCATCCCTCAAGGTGAGCGGTGTCCATGCAAGCTAACCCCCCCTGTAATCCCCTCTGCTCAAGCCTCCCCAGCTTAGGCAGAGCACTTGGCCTAAGCAGCCGTTCCCCGAGGGCTCCTCTGTTCAGCAGAGGCACCTCATGAGCCCTTGCTTCCTGACCCATCGGCTGTCCGGCAGGGCAACCATCACCCTCGTGCCAGCCCCTCTGTACCTCTCTTTCCTTTCTYAATCCCTGAGTAGTTTGTGCTGCTGCTTCCAAATATCTCTGACAGTGATGAGCCGGGCTTGGCTCCGTTATCCCACGCACACATTTGCTTTGTGCCCCTCAGAGAGGAGCCCTCCTGTGCATGTTTAACACAGCCCAAGAGTGAATTGTTCCTTCTCTGAAATGAGGCGCCTCAACAACCTTGTATATTTTGCCCTCCAGACCCAAACTTTTCCAGCCTTTGGTGCTCTGTCTCCTTCCCTGCTCCCCCTTAGCCCAGCACAGCTCTATTCAGAGAATGGCCTTGGCATTGCTGTGTTCTTCCCCAACACTCCCAAGGCCTACAGTCATCTCTGACTGCACTCAGCATAACCCTTTAACTGCTGCAAGCAAACATTTAACTCTTGGCTGGGAGCTGCTTTAAACAGCTCCTTCTCGATGTGCGGCAGCATTTTCCCAGATAAGGGGAAGAACCTGCCCTCACATTTGTTCTCTCAGTTGTTGAATACATCAGATGCTCCACCCTTAGGTAACCTTTATTAGGAGTCTTACAGGCAAAGGGTGCTTTTAGAAACAGGATTTGTGTTCTGTGGGCAAAAAAGGGCACTTCTGTTCTCCCCAAGAACAAGGCAAAGTAAACAAGTGCATTGCATCAGGGTCAGCAAAAACGTAACAGCAAAACCAGCCTTGCCAGAGGAAGCTGTGCCTCTCCGCTTCTCAGGAGCTGCACACAGCAGCAAGCTTCAATGCCGAGGCGGAACAGCTCGTGTTTCCAGCTACCTACTGGTGCTGGTTCCCRTGTTCACACCACCACACAAAACAGAAGTTTGAATAAATTTAGGGCTTTTTGTGCTACATGCTCTGAACTAAGGCAAATCATGACTGTCACTCTCTTATGTTACACAGTCTCTGAGTGTACTGCAGAATGCAGGGAACTGATTGTCCCATTGTCTTCCAGGAGAAGCACTGGATATATATCAGCTAATTGAAATAACCAAAGGTTCGCTGGAGAAGAAATGATGACGCTAGAGTGCCAGAATGACAATTGTCCAGAGAGCATGCCAGGGCCTGGCTGTCTTTTCAGAAGGAGATCTTTTGGCAGGGACTGATCCTGGTCACTCTGTTTCCTTTTTGCTGTAAGAAGGGATGTTCCTGGGGAAGAATTATTTTTATAGCAGCACATTCAAATAGCAGAGGTGCTTCCAAGGGCAGTGGCCAGCTGTGAAACCTGAGACAGTGGCCTGAGTCACTGCTTGCATGCCCATGGGCACAAAGGAAGAAGTCGTAAGTATTTGGCAAGAGAAACAACAAATGATCATCTCCATACACGCAGTTCTCCAAGACCAAGGCAAGTCTGCCACAGAACAGGTGCTGTGGGAGGAGGCAGCAGCGGCAACCTCAGCTTTATTTTTTTCGCTGTCTCTTCTTTTTGGGTTCCTGGTTCTCATCTGTCTGCTCTGCTGTGCTGCTCTGGAGAGGGGAGGGAGAGAGTAGCAGTACTGAGTGTGATTGTTTTTGTGTGATTAGTCTAAGGAATGTTTACCTAAAGCAAGAAACCAGATGTGCAGAACAGGATTTAGCTCTTTTTCCTCCCTAATAAAATGACCTGAATATGGGACTCCTCTCACCCACTGAGACTTTCCCTGTGGACCGCCCCCCCCAGTTCATGCTGGAACTTAGACCACAGGTTATCCATGGCACAGGAGAGGGACTGTTTGTGCTGGGTTTTGGCTTGTTGAAACACTCAGGAAAATATGGACAGAAGCACCAATAAAAACCTGGACAATCAGCAAAGTAAATTGTTTATTTTTTTTATCCAGCACAGGTTGTGCTACCTTCACCAGCACTATCTAGTAGAGGAGAGTTTGCCCTGCTGGCTGTTTATCTACAAAAGTTAACCTGGATGCAAAACCACTTTGCATCATGCTGCAAAGGTCTGATCCTGGCCAGCCAGTAGGTCCTCAGAGGTAACGCTGATAGACCTCTTTGCTTGCTGAGGCAAACAACAAGGTCTTAAGAGTAGTCTCACTTCCCTAAGACCAGAGATACAGGCAATTGGTGCATGGAAATAAAGGTTGCTCAAGGCAGAGGGCTGGAGTGTAGGGGATGTTAGCCAGACTAACTTCACTCCTTCATATCAGCTTAGTATTAAAGTGAAAGCTAACCCAGGGAAGACAAACTGTCCTAATTTCACATATACATACACAGCTCACAAATATAGTTGGCCTCAAAAGAGGGGAAAACCTATTGGTAAAAGCAGCTAAATGAATTCTGACCTGGTCGTTGTCTGGCTCGTTTTCAGCATCCTCTGTGTTATGCTCCTGCAGCGCGCTGTCTAGCATGGATGCGTTGATGCGGAAGTCCCGGGAGGTGCTTAGCTTCATATATTGCATCAAGTTCACCTGCAGCAACCAAGGTGAAACCAGGGGGAGAGGATATTATGCCATTAGCATCTTAGTTCAGTTTTCTGCCCTGCCTAATCCTTTRCACAGCACCGGGACCAAGTCCATCACAGTAATAATGCAGGACTGAAGCAAAAGGCAGGTGAAAAAGCACCTGCCCCCATGCAATCCAGTGGCCCATTTATGTTTTCCTAAAAGCTAGTGCTTACCAGGTACTCTCACTCTCATGTAGTACCTCATCATGGTACATTTCTCTCCTGCTTATGAAACAGAGTGGGGGAGAGGGGTGAGGAAAGCTGGCATTAGGTGTGTAAGTTTCTGCTCAACCAGAAACCATATGATGTTAGGTCACAGGCAGTACTGCCATTGACACCTGCTGGTATCAGTGTGACAGCAATTCAGTAGCATTGGGCCAGGAGCTTGGGCAAAGGCTGAAAGAGGTGCAAGGTCCTTATACCTTCCTAATTTGAGCATTAATAGAGACTTTAAAAGGTGGACCAGCAGTAGCCTTCCACCATGCCATTGATCCCATATGTTCCACTGAGTTCAGGTCACAGAAGAGCTCTGCTTTACATTACCTTTGATTTCTTGGAGAGATGGATAAGGAACTTCTCRTATTGCTCTATTGCAAAAATCAGGTTTGGGATTGGCTTGGTCTCCCGAAGCACCTTAGCCTGAAATGCGGAAAGGAGCGTGATAGGTCAGATTTGGAAGTGAACAATGACAACTGTAGCATGACATGAAGACTGCAACACTCCCAGTTTAGAAAAGTGTCTTCAGTAGCCTTGCTCCATACCAGTCCTGCCCCAGCAAGCCTTGCCAGCTTTGTTAACTGGTTTTAAGTTGACTCCCRCAATGGTTCTGCAGTGAGGCTCTCCCGTGTATTTTGTACTCTGCCTGCAGTCCACAGCCCTGATATGCCTGACAGCCATCAGAGCAAAACTTCCTCTGCTCCAGCTCTGCAAAGGCTTCACAAGCATACGGCTTCCAGGCAATGAGCACATTGTTGTTTCACCATATTTTTTCCTTGTTTATTTACCACCACTGATGTTTGTTCCCCATGGTGACAGAGTGGTAAAAGGACACACAGCATTTCAGCCCATTGCCATACACTCAGGGAACAGCTAGGAAGATCATGCTTGTGGCTTTTAAACCCTTAACATCACAGGAAAGTCTGGGACAACTGACGAGACAGACGAAATGCTGGCTGGGAGCACAGACAAAGGACATAAAAGACCAGGAACCCGACATCCTGCTCACTTGCTCCCAACCAAATCATCCAGTCATTCTGAACTGCCTTACTTTAGTGGAATCCACTACTTTATCTTTAAATGTACTGATAAAATTAAGAAACACTTAAACAGAGTGCAGTATTGTTTCCAATAAATTAGCCCATTTCTGTAATTTCATAGCTTACCCCAAATGATAAAATATCAGAGAGGACAGACTATCCAGACTTGACCTTTGTTTCATGTCTGTGAGCTTTTAGGCTGCATCTAGTGACGGTGGCTTTTTTTTGTTGGTTTTTGGTTAGTTTTTTATTTGTTTGTTTGGGTTTTTTTAGACTTTTCTCTGAAGCTAAGGTAGATTAAATCTGACTTTTACTTAAAGGCCCAAATGACAATTTGTCATTGGTGATCTATAAGAAGCCACCAGGTAACACAAGCCTTGAGGCATGATCCCAAGTTCAAATACAGCCCAAGTTCTAATAGAGAGTGAGTCAATCTTACCATGACTGTGGAGACTGCAGCAGCTTCATCCTCTTTCTTCTTCTTTTTCTTCTCTTCTGCAAAGCTTAAGCTCTCACTGTGGATGTTCTGAAGGAGGATGCCAAAAGATGTGGCATTAGAGGGTAAGTAGGGAAGAAAGGCCAGCCAAGTAAGGCCAGAGACGTCTTTGCTCTGGCCAGCTAACAGCATTACCAGCTAGATGACAGAAAGGTAGTGATACAAGAAGGATGGAATTGGGCGTAATCTCAAAAAAAGAAGGAAAGAAAAACTAATTTCATAATTTATACATTCAGAAATAYGTATGTGTGAGAAGTCCCCAGGATTGGTAGCTTTGCACACCACTACACCTTCCCCAATACGCCACATCTGTTGTACAATTCCTGTGGTTCTCAGTCAAGCACCCAATTCCTCTCCAAGCAGCTAAATCCCATCTTYGGCACTGCAGTCTTTGGCACCCACATTGCTTTACACCGTGATGACTGCAGTGTTGTTGACCTTTATTTACCATTGTGGTTAACAGGAGTATTAATCTCATCCAAAAACCCCCACATAAGCAGAGGGGAAAAAAAAACCCAACTAAAAACCAGCTCCCCAAACACTCTTCCTTCCCTGCTCAAGCAGAAATCAGCATGCTCGGTCCCAATGGTGCTGAAATGTCTTATACTATTATTTGACATAGTAAAGCTTGAACTGTAAGAAACTCAAGTCATGTCAAGAAGATTAATAATCCCCAAAGGTGTCCATGTACTGCAGCTGATACACCACTCAGCATCAGATAGACTGACTGTGATTTTGCCAGTTAATTTAGGCCTTACCTGTACATAAGTAATGAATGAGTAACACTGTGGGGTCAAATGGGAACCTGAGAGCTTCACCTGCAAAGAAGCAGAGAGGTTGGTGTTACTCCTAACTCACGGCAATGAGCCATTTCCTCCAGCAATTCGCTCACACTTACCAGCTTTTCTAGCCTTCCTGGAATCGTATTCGAGGTGCTGCGGCAAGCTTGGATATACTGCAAGGAAAACGAGAGAGTTTCTTCTAGGTACGCTGTTCCCATCCTGCAACCTGTACTTCCAGGCAGGGCTCAAAGCAGCTCATTCAATGGCACAGTGGGGAGGGCAGGATTTGCAAGAACTATCCTCCCCAGTGGCTTGCTATATCCCAAATGCCATGTCTGCATTCCAGAGCTGTGAAAGAGCTCTGGGGTATTCACTACCTTGTCTCAAAGTAGCTCCACTGGTCTGTTTTCATGGCCCAGTTTCCCCAGGTCCGATGCTTCAAGCCTTAGATAGGAATGAGTGGCAAGAGCAGGATTGCTGAGCACTGYGAGAACACCGCTAGTGCCTTTCATTGTGGCACACAGCTGCGTACAGAGGAACCTACAAGATACACTGGGAAGAGCCACTCCAAGCCGCACATCGCCAAATTCAGATGGAGAGCAGCTTTCCTTTATCTCCATCTGTCTGGTACAACTATCACTGCTCAGAAAGGTCATGAAATTGAGGGCATGAAAGCCAACAGAGTAAGGACTCAACTCCTGCAAGAGATCAACAGCCCAATCCTGAGTGTAGCTGCTGCCAGGGGTCACTGTGAGCTTGCTGTAGCAGATGGGGAAAAAGTTTTTAGATCCTAGCCAGCCCACTATCAGCAGAGCAGCACTCACATGTTTGATGAGGGAGGTGAGAATTGCGTATGTCTTGCTGAGGCTTCTCAGCAGCGTGTCCACACAGCTCCCTGCAGGGAGTGCTGTCTGTACCAGCTCATGATAAACTGTCAGCAGAGTTCCCAGCTGCAGAATTACACCTTTCTCCAGAGCCTGGGTTTGGCTTGATGCCTGAGAAGAGTCTTCTAGAAGAAAGAGATCAATACCTGGTGAATGTGTGTCTAATGAATCCAGTTATGCAGGTGGGAGGCACAAAAGACGACCTTTGTGTCTGGTGCACAAAGCACCAGTGTGGCACAGGGAAAATAATCACTGGAGGGATTTTGTGACAACACTCTCTACCTTACATTGTTCATGTGGAATCAGCTCCAGGGAGAGTTTAACCTGCCCTCAGATGATGCTACCTCAAAATCCCAAAATATCTTTTTGCTCTCTATCTTCATCTGTCTGACAAAGGTGTAACAGTAAGAAGTGGACCACTTTTATTACCTGATGTGTCTGATCCCAGACTGGTGAGTTTCTTGATAAGCCAATCCACCTCTTCAAGGACCTTATCYGCCTGACCCAGAACCAGCAGCTAAGACAGAAACACCAATAACAAAACAGGTTTTTGGAGGAGTTTAGCCCAACAGGAATCTACAAGCCACTTGCAGCAGAGTAGCCCTGGACACTACAGATTGTTCCATACACACTATTTTGACTCACACAGACAGTAGGGGCTGCAGTCTTGGCATTCACTATGGCGAAATGGGACCGACTCTCCACTTCTACGTCCTGGTCGGAGGAGAGAAAACAAACTCTGGTGGGTAAAACTTTAGCTGCTGTCACATAGTTTGYGCCAGAGATGCACTCAGTTCTGCCCTGACAGCACTAAGTGATGAAGAGTTAAGCTGCTTCTGCATCATACCTGATCTATGTCTCCCAGGCAAGCGTGGATGTCTTGTGCGAGTTCACGCAGCAGACTGACAGGACTCTTGTACAGAACATGGAGACTGAAGAGCAGAGACAGCAAACCCTTGCAGCAAGCGATATCCTCTGTGGGAAAGGGAAAAGAAAACAACTAATTACCAGGTGCAGAGCTCCCCTAGCTATTTAGGAATATCAGACATCCAGTGAGGGAAAGTCTCAGATTCAGTATGGATTTAACAGTCTGCATTCCCAGAAACGATACACAGTAGGTGAAATTCCTATCAAAATACCGCAGTTACAAAAGCAGAGTTTACAACATCGGGCATCRCATATAATACTGCAAGGGGAAGTACGGCACACTGGAGCCCTCAGCTCATAGAAGAATGATGACCAGAAGCACTGAGGAAGTGCAATACAAACTCTGGCAAGAGTAATATCTTTCCAGAGTATAAATCCAGATTTGAGCAACAGATGTGTTAAATAACAAGGGAGAAAAGTCAAGTTTAAGTGGCTTCTCTTTCTTCAGCAATGCTAATATTTATAGAGATGGAGTTTCTTCCCTAATACTTGTGCTAATAACCACAACGTCACGGCAATCTGCCACAGAATGGGACCTGAATATATCTGTAACAAAGAGGTAAAAACAGGACAGACAACAGCAGAGCATCTAAGGGTCTAATATCAGACCTGACACATCACATGTAAACATGCTCTCCAAAGCTTACTTACCAAGAGCATTTTCTTTGCAAATTTTGACTGTCCAAGTCAGGAATTGAAGGAACTGCATAAGGGGAGAAAAGATATTATGGCTTTGAAACAGAATTCAAAGCACAAAACTAATAATAAAAACCTCCCCCAAAACCTAAAAAAAAAAACAAAAAAAAAACCAGCAAAGGGAGACCAGCAGAGTCCCCTTCTAGCAGAAAGGCACCCAGCCACGCTCTGTGAAGTTCCACAAGGGACACTTAACCTACTAACAAGTGAAAAGCTGAGATCCAGGACAGGGAATGGCTATACATTCCCTTGGAGAGAGTAATAGCTCCATTTAATTYAAGGTAAACGATGACTCCAGACTTCTGGCACACTTGAGTGCAGACGCTAGCTTGTAAAAATGGGGCACCTCTAGTCCACTTTAGAAAATGCCTCCTTGCATGGAAGGAATTAGGCACTCAGCCAGTTTGGACTGGTCATAAGTCTGCTGGCCTTTTTTGGCTTTATTCCCAYGTGGAAGCCATACCACATCTAGGCTCTGTTAGGAGTCCCTGCTCAGGCGAACAAGTCATTCAGACTCCAGGTGCCCAAAGGCAGGATCAGAATGTGCAGGAGTGGGGTGGGAAGACAACTTGTTTTTAACTGCCCTTGCAGGCACTTGACAGGAGTGTGCTTGATAACGTAACAAAACTGTCACTTTGACATGGTGTGGTCTGCAGGAGAAGGCAGAACACACACACATGTCAAAGCCCTCAGATGCCAACCCAGTCTGATAATCTTCTTCCCACACCTACAGCTACTACACACATCCCTGCCACCCCATGAAGGTTGTGAAGTACCTGCTGAGAGGCCGGATCCAGGAGTTTGGACAAAGTGGAGAGAACTGTGATGAGTGACTGCGTTTCCTTGGAGTTGAAGTCATCTTCAGCACTGCTGAATTGGTTCACTAGGGACCTCTGATCATGGGAAGGAAAGAGTGCGCATGGTTGTTGCAGAGCCATTTTAAGAAGCAAATAACCAGAAGCTGCAGCAGATAAAGGAATCAGCAACAAGGAGAATGACAAAGAATATAAAAAGAGGACTCTTCTAAAGAGCGAGTGCTGGTTTTTGTTATGAGTGCTTACACAGAGGCCCACATATGATTCAGTGTGGCTTTTACAATACTCAGGTAAGTTTATGCTGCACTGAAGGACCTCATAGCTCTGTAAATACATGTGCACTTCAATCTCTGCACAGCRCCCTGAAGAAGCCTTCCTTAGGGATCAGAAACTTTTCTGAACTGCCAGTGAATCAGTGTCGCAGTGGCTATCACATACTCAATCCTGTGGTCAAGTAACAGAGAGCTAGCAGTGTTTTCTGCCAGAATTACCAGTGCTTTGGAACACTTGCAGCACACAGTGGTACTTACCTGAAACTGTCGGATCTGGAAGGCAGCTTTCTCTGTGACATTAATATCCGTTTCTTCTGCGTCACCATCAGTAATATCTGGCAGAGACAGAGAGGTGCAGAAGAAAGCTAAATGCCAAGAGCAGAATACAGGATTTATTTCCAAAAGTGGGAAAGACTGCAACTGCTCACAGCTAGAGGAGGAATACAGGCTGCAAAACCGTGATGAGCACAAAAATGTGTTAAAGGCAAACTTCGAATAGATGAATGCTATATTGGACCCCAACTATCCTCTGCTGACAGACTCAGAGCTCTATAAAAGCAGGTAAAGATATCACTGGAACTTGCCTCTGGCATGAAAATCAATGCTAGTAAGCCCACCTTGTTACTGAGGGACAAGGACCAGACCCCTCTCTCTACTTATGGATAAAGGGCATTGGGTCCCTAACTGCCCACATATGGGCTGGAACACAAAGCCTGGAAACCAGAGCAGAATTGTACCATGTGCCTACCCAGGGCTTGTAGAAACTGGGGTATCCTGGCAGTGTACAGCTGCTGCACCGTGTTGAAGATCCGCAGCAAACCTTCCAAGCACAGAAGTGAAATGCTTTTGCCCTTTTTCTTCCCTGACTCTTCAACGACAGTGGGAATTGAAGTGTACCTCCAAAGCAGAACCCTAGGGGATGGGAAACGAGTTAACATCACATGCTCCAGTAAAGCTGGCTGCACAGTGCAAGAACTAGAACAGGGCTCATCATGGATTCTGCTCTTAGGATCGTATTTTTAGTATAACTAAATTGGAAGGTCTTTTTCCTATAGGAAAGTGGAGGGAGAAGAGATCCATTTTTAAGAAGATCTTGTTTCAATGTCAGCAAAACAGCCACTGCATTCTTCCTGCACAGCTAAATAATTTAATTCTTTCCAGGTGCCAAGGGACCTTCCAATCCCATTTCAAGTCCATCTTTATACACTCATTTCTTCCACCTGGCTTTCCTTATGTCTCAGACTACCCAAACACTGACCACTGGTGTCAAATCTGTCAGTGACAAAAAGAGCTTTTCTCTTGGCAGTTTGAATCTGTGAAATGTCAGATATATCTATAGGGCTCTATGTAAATAAAATAAGAAAGGTAAAGGCAGGCAAAGCAAAGTGAAAAGCTTTGAAGAAAGCAAAATTGTTTGGCCCAAAGGAGACTTTTCTATTTGTAGGCAAACATCTTTTTCCCACTCCCCTAAGCCCACTTTTTCCCTTTTTTGTTCCCTCTCCTTTCTTCTCATTAGTTCTGTTGCCTGCACAGATGATCTTATTCTATTTCAATGTCCAATCACGCAAAACATGTAGCTCACATGTAGTCCTAATGACTGCAACAAAAATAGCCTCTATTATTTGGGGTGAGACACAAAACGGGCATTATTCATGGCAGGGGTAATTTGCATTTTGTGCTCTCTGCTGACTGGGATGTGAAAAGACCCCATGCAGATATGACCTAGATCCCAAAAGACATTTAGATGCTTAACATTCTTGGATTTCCAAAGGATTAGATGCATGAATGTCTTCAAGCATCTTGCAAAAGTCCTAAAGAAATGTTTTCTAAAGCTTGTGCCCCTCTTACATCTATTTTATACTGTAGCTAGAAGTGAATTTTAACTTCATTGCATCCCAGAGGCCTCAAGAATCCAGCCTGTAACCATCCTACCTCCTCTGTGACAATGAGTGATGAGCCAAAAGTCAGAAAGAGGCTGAAAATGAGAGTTTGATGGCGTTTGGTTCTTCCAGGCCAAGTACCATTATTAGAGCTGTATCACTTACTCTGGCACAGAAACTGTAGTGCCTCCACTTGATTTCTCAGGAGCAAAGAAAGGCAATGATCTCAACCCAGTAATAATAACTGTTTGAAACATTTATAGTCTGCATTCTTCTTTGAAAACCCTACCTGAGAATCAAAAATCCCCAAAATGCATTGCTGCTTTTTAGGGCTGATGTCTTCATGTGCCACAGTGACTTACTGTGTGATTTTGCAGAGGTTCTGAAACATCTTCTCAGGATTTTGTCCATCTGGTCCATCAGTTAGTCCTGTCTCCTCCAGCTGCTGCACCTTCTGCAGAGCTACACTGACAGCATAGCGCAGGAACTCTGTGCTGGAGCGCAGAACCGCTAGGCTCTGCTCATGGCTTTGGGCATTGTCCCTGAAGAATCAAGAGCACTGTCAGAGAATTGAGGACGCACTGAAAAAGCACGGGGGATGKCCTACAAGATTTAAAATCTAAATATGCATTTACAAATAAAATCACTAGCTGAATTCAGGGTGGAAAAGAYCCTTTGTTTTGGTAGCTTGTAGTGAACACTCAGAGGACAGAGTTCCACCAGCCTTTCCCGATACACTAACAGACACGGTTTGAATYGATATCTGGCTCTGTTCCATAGAGGACTGGAGCTCAAACACTGGAGTTTGTTGTCTGGGGAATGGCCCAGGACTGGAAGAGCAGAGACTCTCTGAGGTCTTACAAGTCATAAGCAAGGTCCAGGAAAGCTGGTTTGTCAATACCAGGAGTTGCACAGCTATGGTTCCTGCCTGGACTATGATGCTCTCCAGACAATGAGTGCTGTTAACACACATGCTTTCTACAGAAATGAAAATGCCTGTACTGTGTATGCAGTGCACAAGACAGCCAGCATGCAGACACCACAAAAGCAGCTTGTGAATAGGTCTTAAAGCTTCTCCAGATATGACAGCTTCTCACCTGAACAGAGCTGTGAGCAGAGTAGATACAAAACCCATGGACAGGAAGCTCCGTGCAGTTTTGTTACCCGAGGTAGATTTGTTCTTTCCAGCTTTCTCCTTCAGGATTTCAGAGAGTTTGTTGTAACATGTAAACAAGCCTAGGACATCCTCAAACTTGTTCTTACTGCAATAAAGTAGTAGAAAGCATTAATGGAGAAAATCCAGTCTTACAGTTTCCCATTCGAAGCTTCAGTTGCCAAATTACACGATGACACCTGCTAAATGATAAAACCATGACATATGACATCACCCCACCTCCCTAACAGTGTATACCTCATCCATTCCTCCTTGACCTGCTCTTCTACAAAATGTCACATCCCATCTCCCACAACACACGACATTCAAAAGGAAGACACTCCCCAAGGTTCTGTGCATGTCTGTGCCACAAGGCACACACACTCAGAAAGCATCATTCTGATTCTGTGCTGGCACTATTATYCTGTGCTTGCAATGAGTCTGTCCCCTGTACTCCGAAGAGCTAGGCACAGCATAGCACAGCTAGTGCTGGAGGGTAAGATTTGATGTTTTACCTGAAATTCCCTATGCTGAAATTGTACTCAATCAGGACCTCACAAATTCCCATCACCTGGATGGCATAGATGTTATTCTTTACACCGACACCAGAAGACAAAGAAAAATCTGCTGATTTATCCTAAGAGGTAAAGGAAACAAGTGAAAAATCTTTTCAAAACCTGACAAGAACTCAGTGTCGTCTTCCACTGAGTCAAACTGGAAATCTGATTTACCAGTTCAAAGTCTTCCAACTCGCTCTTGATCATGCGTCGTGTAACAGATTCTAGCATCTCTTCAAAGTTTTGCTCAAATCCCACATCCTCCTCCTCCTCCTCCTCCTCCTCCTCATCTTCAGCTCCTCGGCATAGATGCACAGTGCTCTTATACCAGGCGAGACAGTGTTGGATACAGCAGAGCAGATGGGCCTGAAGGAAGCAGCCACACAGTCACTCAGCCTTCTAGTTGGAGGTCACTGGCAGAAGTGGACACAGGCCAGACTATTATAGCTGGGTGCAAAGAGCCATAGCTGCCTTCAGAAGTTCATGTGAGTCTCAATATGCCTCACTCCCAGAATGAGGGGATCTGTAATCCTACACACAGCTACCCAGTTCTAGCTTCAGACAGTGTTGTCTGCCTGAGCTTGCCTATATGGGATGTAAAGACTTAACTCCCACTGCTCCCTCAACCCAGCTATCTCAACTGCTGAAGGAGATGGAAAGGGAATTTCCAAAAGGGCTCTCACTCTAGCTGAAGTGTCTGCTCCCTTCCTGGGTGTGCTACTACAGCACAGCATGGGAACTTCCTTATGGGAAAACAAAGCGATTAATTTGAATTTGTTGCCTCGGAAATCCAATGAATCGTTGAGTCTCATCTCCAATGATTTCAAAGGAGCAAAACCAAAGGGCAGATTCTTCCCCCTGCTACACACACACTGCACGACTATTTTTATGCGGAATTAAGTTGAAGGAGGGAAAAAACGCAGGGTGAGCTCAATAGAGGATAACAGAACTATGCTGTTCCTAGAGCATTTTTCGCACAGGTCCCCAAACCACTTTGCTAGGGAGCTCTAATAGATAGCCTGAGGCAGGGGTGAGATGCCCAGCAATATTGTCATTAAAAGAATTGCTCCAGGACAGAAGAGGCTGAAGAAACACAAGGTATTCAGCTCATGTAGCAGCACGACTAAAATGCTATGGAACAAATGAGCTTGCAGCTGTGGCCAGCCAGTATAGCTCTTACCAGTGGTTCCTGCAGAAAGATTTGATCTCCCTGAGCCATAATACATCCCTCAAGTTTCAGTGGAGGCAGGAGGTCTGGCTGGGGTAAGTAATATTGCTTTATCTGCCAGAGAAAACAAGAAATAAAAATAACCAGTTACTTGGTAACTGAGCCTCTTAGGTTGTTTGAAAACAGAATACGATAATCTTTGTTCTCTGTTCTACAGAGCAAAAACTAGCACTAYGATAATGGGACTGTACATGTACGTGAGCCATGTCACCTGCTCTATTAGTAATTAAAATCCCTTCTTGAGTTGCTCATGTACCTCTCAGCCAGGACACGTCACTGCCCTAAAACAAGTTTATCTGACCACTTGCTGTTGTGTTGCTTCAACATACAACATCACTTGCACTTCACCTGCAGTGCTATCCATCCTTTAAAGGAGGAAAAGTAACTGCTTCTGCTGCCCATCACCCGTACTGAATGCTTGGCCCTGTTATGGCATCCAGCTTCCTGGCCTAAGGGTGCAGACAGTTATGGAGGCTACACTTGGCACTAAAACAAATCCATGACAGACCATGCTCGCACCAATTCCTGGCTGTTTGGCAAACCACAGGAAGGAGATATGCTCTGAGTACTGATATAGGATCAGAACGGAATAGGGAAAGTTATATATATAAAATGATGCTATAAAATTTTATACATTTACATCAAGTTCCCATTAAGTGCCCTCTGCTACCCAAAAGCTGCCTTGGCTCTGTTCATGTTCCCTTCTCAGACCCTATACTGTCATGGGAAAGCTGGAATTAGTCAGCATGAACTCTACGGATGATTAAAGGGAAGAAAATTACTTGTCTCAAAGAAAGCACAGCCTGTCCAATGGATTGAGGAAATGTGATTGTCTTGTTGCCATGAGCAACACTGTTGGGGGATGAGTTAATCCTCCTAGATCCTACATGGACTTGGGTATTCTCCTGATGGGAGGACAGCCATAATAATTACTGTGTCAGCACACATCCTTGGGGAAGTATGGGAGGGTAACTGCTGTGCAGTGCTAAGGAACAGGGAGCACACAAAGCACTTCTCTGGGCATCACACTTCTCACAGCATCTCAGAACTGAAGGGTTGGAAAGGGCTCCAAGAGATCCTTTCTCTTTCCACCCTGTGACAGGATATGAACCAGTCTCCAGACATTTACCTATTCTGCTCTCTCAATATAGCAGGGATTTGAACACCTCCTTAGAGAAGTGCCACAGCATTTAAACATGTTTCCAGTGTAAGGGAGAACTATATTCCCAATGTTTAACCTAAATTGCTTGCTATACTGGTTGCAGTGCAGAATTCTTAGGGTCTCTGCAGCCATGCCACAGAGCAGTACTTTACCTGGGACAGCAGTGTTTCCATTATAGAGCTGGCCAGCTGGGAGTTCCTGCGAAGGACATCATAAAAACCCTGTAGACAGGAAGGAAGGACAAGTTGGCTTATACAACAAAGAAAATGAACCACATGCATAATAAGTCGGTGTCATACAACAGCAACGACAAGGCACCACAAGGAACCATGAGTAAGTAACAATGTGCTCAGTGTAAAATCCCATACCTGGCAAAGCAAAGGCACCACAGAAAGAAGGTATGAATCAGAAAGAGTATGAATTTCCTCACAGGGGCCCTCACAAGCTGTATCTCCCTAGCAGCAGTGGCATCAAGCCCAGAGTGACTTTCACTGCTATTTAACACTAGCACTAGTTCCAACTTCAAACTGTGAAATCCTGCTTCAAAGGCAAAACAAGCCAGTGGGGAAACTGTAGGAGGCAAAAAATCCTTCAGAGAAAACTCGGTGGATGGATAAAGCAAGCACAAGTCTTACAGTGACATTGACGAACACATCCAAAACTTGCAGCTCACCAAAGGTCAGTCCAACCAAGTCAAGAAGGAAACAAAATCTCTGACCTGAAGTTTTCCTCTTCTGAAGCTGATACCCCATGGTTATGTCAGGAACTAAGATACGCACCCAAAAATGGCTCTCTATATCAGGCCATTTGCCAAAAGAAACYTAAGGGGCAGACAAGCCTTTATAGAAAGTTGCAAAAGGAAGAGGAGAAAAGACAGATCCCTGATGCAGTCYCTAAGGAAGTTCCTCCATACTCTCCAGTCAGAGTTTTCTTTGGAGCCCATGATTAACTCCCAGCAACACTGCTTCTACCCAATGCCTGTTATAACACTACTCCCCACTGAGCATCAAACATGCTTCCCATTTCCTAGGTCACACCACAGGAAGAGAGACACTGACACATTTTTGCTCTTAAGCAATGTATGAGACGAGGAAGATACATCAATGTGTCTTTGGGCTTATAATGGTCCAAAATAAAAAGAAGCAGAAGGATTGAAAAAAAAAAAAAAAATAGTCCTTGGTACACATGTCCCATGAAGAACATAAGTGAGATGATAGGCTGTTTTCCACAATAATGTGATCATTATTTACCTGGAGCTACAGTAGAACCAGACTACAGAAGAGCTAGTGGCTGTTTAAAAGGAGATTGAAGAAACCGTGTTTACCTCGTATAACATGAGTCGAACATCCGCTTGCTGGCTCAAACATCGCCTCAGGCTGCCCAGAATTTCAAGGCAGAAGGCCTCATTAGCTGCAGAATTATAGCAGGCATGAACATCTGCCTGGACCTGAGAGGGAATATTAGTCACGTTATACTGGTTACAATTCTCAAATATCACAACACAGAAGCAAGGTGATAAGGGGCCTGGCCCCTAAACAATCACTGAAATAGTCCTTAGCGTGCTGCCAGGCTCTTTATCATCATCATGGAAGAGTGTAAATGCTCCCCAGAATACTGGTGCTGTAAGAGAGAATGACTCTGAAAAGCAACATCCCTAGGCCAGCTTATCTTTGCACACTGCATTTCCCAAAGCTTTCTTTCCAGGACTAATCCTTACTGAAGTTATATTTCCATTTTGGGGAAACACTCCACTCTTGAGTTGTTTCAAACAGTGCATATTGGACATGAGACTGTCTCATATGTCCACACCAGGGACTGCAGAACAGCACTTACCTGAGTGGCACCAATGGCCTGGCTGCACTGGGAAGAGGACAAGCTGCCCAGAACCTTAAAATTTCTTAAAAGAAGCAAAAAGCCAGCAACCGCAGCTTTACGAGCATCGAGCTGCCTGTGAGTCAGGGGGAGAAAAGAGAAGCATAATGAAAAATGGAAGCAAGCARCTCAGAAGTAAATACAAGATCAACTCAGCAATGAAAAAGGGTCCACAAACACAGAGTGACTGGACCCAGTGGAACTGTATTCCCCAAGAGGGCAGCACAGTCCCAAGTAGTTAAGAACTTGGCAGTTTGCTGGGAACTCCCTTGCTCTGCACTCTCACAACATTCAATTTCCTTTCTGTCCTTGCAATACTCACACTGAGGGAGAGCCCCAGGCCAAGACCCAAGCATTAAATGTCCCCTGAAAACTGGAACGGGAGAGTCTCACAGAGCTCAGAGTTGGAAAATTCCTCATAAAAAGCTGGTGTTTTGCTTCGCTCACCGAAACCCCAGGTCCTTCCCAAKACCAAGTTCCTTGCCTTGAATAATAATCCTAAATTATGAATTCTGTATTCATAACCAGGCAGCCACTGCCCAACAAAATCCAGTCTATGATCACAGCATTATGAAGACACCAGGATGGTTTGCTCAAAGCATTACCAAGACAAGAAGCCTGCTTTTCTACCCCTTTTTGTAAGGGTTCAAAGGGAAGGTGGCAGCTCAGCATTCTGATCAGTAGTTCCTTCCAGACTCTCCCTAGCATCTGGATGTACTCAGCTGTGTAGACACATGTTGGAATTGRTTTTAATTTTGCCTACTTATTTGGAGTTCCCAACAGTTTTCTGAATTTCCAAAGCCCATTCAGCTGGGGGTTGGGATTTATGTCTCAGTTCAGTAGAGCTGTGACTGTATTACAGTCCTAGGCTAAAGGGGTAGGAGATGTTACCATCCAGTTATGGAAAGAACATAGTAAGAAGACACTTAGCCAAAACAAACAAAAAATACTTCTCCTCCAAAACCATAAATGAGTTGTAGAAATCTTTTCAAAGAATCCCCTTCCCAGCTTACCTGGAAAAGATAGCTTTTTGGAGAACAAGTATCAGGGAGTCCCTCACTGACATGCTGACTTTGAGCAGAGGCTGGAAAGGAAGATACACTTTGGAGAGAAAAGCACTAAGGCATGCCAAGCCCTTGGGGCATATGAGCTCATCTTCCTCAGGCCCATCTGGTCCTGCATTTCCAATACTGTCATCAGTACAGTAGGAGAACCAAAACATTTTAAAACAATATAAAAATAAACCCAGAGAGCYGTAGCAGTGAGACACCTTAGCAGCTAAGTGAGGACAGAGTGCGAGGGTTTGGGAAAAGAACTGTTATCCCCAGACTAGACGAAGCAGGTAAAAGTTTAACGCCAGGGCAATATCTCAGCCCAGGCAAAGGGAAATACTGACAAGGAGCTTGGAAGGAGAAAAATCAACATGACAGCTACAGCTGTTCAGCTAAATACTGTATACTTAGTTTTCTACAGTGTGCAGCATCTGGACATCTTCCAGATGAAAGGTCAGCACAGAGTAGTTTCGGTACCATGCCAGACCACACCATATGCTTTTTGCTAGAGGGCACATGCAAATCCATGCTTGAAGAACAGTTCCATGCTATATGGAACAACCTACAGCAGAGTATGAAGGTTTATTTTACAAGGGTTATTAGATCATGCATATAAATTGTGGCCTAGAGCTGTCACTAGAACTAAACTAGCAAGGATATTCATGGAGAAATGCAAAGCTTTACCTGTACTGCCCGGAGAAGCCCTTGCACTGTGTCAATGGGCAGAAAGGACAAATTGTCAAAGGTCTCTGTGACTTTGGAGGATGAAGTCTGAAGCACAAGAGGAGCAGACACAACAATATTGGACAGCAAGTCTGAAAAATAAAAGGACAAAAGGAGCAGCTGCTGCCAATGGGCCAGAAAAGTCTGAGCCAAAGATGTCTATAGAGCTAACAATTACAGAATAATCAAAGCCCTTCCATTAAACGGAGAGGTCATGATAGGATGAGCATTGAAAATCTGAGCTCTGCTGCAGGCACAAAGTGTAAAACTCACAACCCAGCTGCAGGGCCTTACCCCACCAGAGGGCACTGAGGTATAAGAGAAGAGGCTGCAGCATACGCATCTCAGCAGCCCCAGCGACTCCCAAGCACCTGCCCAAGGACAAGGATGAAGGCAAGGCTAGGAATGCCTAGTAACAAGTTACTGACTGATGAATACCAACTTTCTGTGCGTCAGCTGTTCCATGGCAACTGCCTTCAAGCATGTTTTCACCTGTGGTGAATACAAGGTAATCTGATGCAGCTGACAGCTCAGTAAGAGGGGAAGGAACAACTGATTTTCTTGGCTTCAGGTCACTTCAGCAGGAACTTGTTCTGAGAAGCTATGTTCTGAGTGTCCACAGAGCAGGACACATTTCTCTCTCTTTCCTGTTACCTATGAAGTGGCTGACAGGAGACGCTGCTTTTGTGAGGACTCTGTTCAGGACCTGCTCAAGAATATCACTTCTGATGGGCTCATGAACCTGAAATGAGAAAGAACAATAAATAAAAATCAAAACCTACATAAATTTAAGATATTCCTGTACATCAGAGGACAGGCATTGTGCAGTACAAAGCAAATCCAGACCTGAAAGGTAAGCTGGAACTGGTTGYCAGAAGTCCCCTTTCAGCTAAATTCACACAGACCGATTCAGATTTCATCCCAGTCCAATCAGAACCAGCACATCAGAGAGACACACACAGTACACTCGGARCATAATGGGTCAAATGGTCTGTGGGATGCAAATTTACCACTTCAGTGATGATGCTGATTTCAATCCCACCTCTGTCAGGTTTTCTTTGTACCTCTGAATTTCTCTACCTTCTCTGCAGTTTCTTGGAAACTGTAATAGGGATTACATAAGCATTGTGGTAGTTGGAAGAGATTAGGATTAGGACTTTATGAAGATGACCTCTTTCAGCTGGACAGGGGCAAATAGGAGACTAAATCTAGTATTGTTCGTAAAATACTCATGAGGGATACAGCAGGCGAGGTTTTGACACCATTTACCACAAGAGAATAAGAACAGAGTTCCCTTTCCCCCCMAAAAAAAACCCTCTCCAAACCATACGCTACCTTAAATGTTTCCAGTAGGATACTCGCTCCCAGTCTGCAAGCCTGCTGGGCTGGCATTTTTGAAAGGCCGTAACTGGTATCAGCAACTTTTCCTCCAAAGGGCTTTTTTGGTTCATATGATTCCATCAGGCTGAAGCCAAGATCCACCAGGCCCTGAGTAACGTGGTCCCAGCCAAAGGCACTGAAGAAAACATTAAACAGACCAGGAAAGAAACAACTTAGTCACAGAAAAGGTTTAGATTAGAGCAGTCTTAACGTAAAATCTTCCACAGTCATTCTAGGGTCCAAAGCAGCAGTGAGAGATGCTTGATCACGCCAGGGAAGATGCATCCCTCACAACCCCAAAACTGTCCTTAGGCTGAGGGGCAGGTGCCCAGCACAACACATCTTGCAGTCCTGGTTCTTCAACCATCAGACTTCCTTTCCAGTCCAAAGGTTTCCTTGCTATGGTGAATGACGTGCACTCAGGTCTGATCTGAATGTGACAGTAGGCTACAGTCGGGATGCACAAATATCCTACTGATCCTAAGATCTTCAAGTCAGAGAGGAAGACAGAAGAGAGGAATGCCTCGCATCAGACTAAAGGATAACTGGTGACATCCCACAGGATGATTAAAGGACTAACCACGTGGGGGGAAGAAAACAGTGAACCTATCACCCATCCCTTGATCAGAACACAAACTACAGCTGGCAGCATGACTCATACCATCAGCTGCTTTACCAGTAAGAAACAGATATGGTCCTGATCAGTTTAGTCCTTTGTATCACCAGATGCCGAGATTTGAGGTAGAGGGGGCAGATTTATACAGCTGCATTTTGTTGCCTTTTTTTTAATTCACCAATATAAAACTGGGATAAAAACTTTGGATTTTGACACTGTTCCCTGCTGGCACCTGGTCAGCAGTGTTTAGCACCCCAGAGCATTCTAGCAAGGCTGAAAACCTCCCCCTCCCAAAGGCCATTGAGTGTTCTGCAGCACATGGCAACAACTCACCTATTTTTCACCACTTCCAGAATTACAACAGTTACATCATATTGTTGAGGAAACAAATCCTGCAGAAACTTGGAGGCCTGAAGGAACTGCAGGTCCTTGCAGCTTCTCGTGATTGATGTTTTCAAGAAATCAAATATCTGGAACATAAAATCATTGAGTGTGAGGAAATGATCTTTGAAATGGGAACTGTATAGTCTTGGTTATGTTCCAGTAAGAGCACCAGCCAGAGCACAAGTTCCAGTACAGCCTGCCAAAAATCTTAACTCAGTTCTTTCTCAGGACAAATACACCAACCTCATTAAGTGCCTCAAGGAGGGTAACTTGCTGCCAGATGCTCTTCAGGTGGCTACCACAGAGCCAAAACATTAAAAAAAGAAGACATTGCTTTTCTTCTCGTCCTACAATACCAACCCACAGGAATCACAACTCTGGAAAATTCTGATATTGCTTTGGGGTCTTTTATAGTGTTCAGTAAATTACAGCGTACCAATGATCTAACTGCCTCCCCACGAGCATCCTGAAACCATTTTAAGCCTAATTCTGACGGGACTATGACCTAACCATGCTTCCTTTCCTTTACAAGGAGTGCAGTGTACATGCCCATGGAAGTTCTCTGCAAGCTTATCACCCACATACCTGCTCTTGCAGTCTATGTTTTACTGCAACCGATAGCAAAAGAGCCACGCTGAAGGGACACAGGGCTTTACCAGGGTCCTTCTGTTGCTCAGTCTAGAAAATAGCAAGCAACAGTCAGAAAGCTTGTTATCTTCAACTGCAGCATCCCGCAAGTTCAGGGAAGCTATCAGGCCCATATCACACTGCTGTTGTGATGTAGAAAGGGACATGTCTCTTCAAACATATCATAGAACTTGTTAAAGTGAACGTGACTGCGATCATAAAAATTATTAAATATCTTCTACAGATAACCAATTAAGTTTTAAAAACCCTGCTTCAACACCTTCAAGAACAGTGCCTGCTCCATCTTTGTCGTACCTTTAGGTGTCTGATTAGTTCCTCGCCTAGGTCCTGATCCAGATTGATAACAGAAACAATATGGAGAATAACAGTGCCTTCCACATGGCGGAGCTGGTCTAGGGGCACTGTGACTACCTCAAGGTCCACTGATCTGTAAGTTTTATCAGAAAAAAACAAGCTATCCAAAGCCATAAATCATTTCTTATGTATCAAGGAGGACGTACTTGTACAAAGTTTAACAATTCAAATTCAAAGAGCCCTGTGCAGGACCAGGGTGACTACAAATACCCAGGTAGAAAAGAAAGGGAATGACACAGAAAACTTACTGTGGAACCCTCTGTTCTTCCTTTTGTCTCTTATCCAGCTGATTGAAAAAACTGATGATTCCTTCTAAAACAGTCTTCTTACTGCCCTGCAAGGCAGGACGTTACATTAAGCCACTGCAGGGTCTGCAGTATCTCAGAGAACTACACTCTATTGCCACACCAATTACAAATGTCATGGTATCCTTCATTTCCCTTCATAAATCACTGAGGTGGGGGAGGGCTCCTGTGCAGCTCATTTCCAGATGAAGTGACTCTGGCTTAGTTTGCGTATTTCTTTTGACTGCGCTTATTGAAGAGTTGGAAGAAGCTGAAGCTCTCAGCTGTTTTTTTTTAAAGTTATTATTAATTAGAAGGGATCCTTTATGTTATAATCAATTAGGGAGGCTTTCAAACTCCTAACCTTAAATCTAACATTACATTTTGGCCAGTGGACCCAAACGACCTCCTGTAATACACATGTAATTAATTTGTCTCTGACTGGATCATTTTGGCATTGACTCGGTCACAAATGAAGCAAGCAAAAGAGCCAGATCACCCTGTCAAAGGGCAGAGATGTCACTGGCAGCCTCTGCTTGCAAGAAGAGTACTGGAAATGTCTCATCTCTTGTGCAAGTCAGACTACAACCCAGAAGACAGTCATACTGCATGAGCTATTATTATAGCGTGCAGAGCACAGAGAGTGACCAAAACCACACTTAAGAACACTGAAAAAATCCAATCCTCTCTGCTGTCTGCGCTCATCTGTTATTTCCCAAAGGTTTCCTTCTTTCCCCACAAGGAAGATCAAGATTGCATCTTTCTCTGAGCAGTCAGCTTCTTCAGAGAAAAAAAACCTACTGATGTCCTGCTGTGTCCTGCTCCCCACAGCACAGTTTGGGAACAATCACAATCCCCACCAAAATCCAGCCTATAGCTCAGTCTGTACGTATTTTTTTCTCATGGTATATGCTTAGGGGGAGGCCAGCTCCCATGAGCTTTTACCTTTGCAGAAAGCAGCAGCAGCTGATAGACCAGAGGGGGAATTTCCTGCAGGTCTAATTTGGAGAACATCCTAAGGACCTTTTCCACCACAAACTGCAACTCCTCTCCTGATAGCGGAATATCCCTGTTGAATCAAACATGCAGCCTAATCATTTTCACTAATTTCTTTCAGAATCCCACAGCAGTCAATCCATCACTAGACAAAGGGTCCTAATGTACAGACAGGCAGCGAATGCTCCCAAAGTCCTCACCAGAAGCAGTTGCCACAGATCCCTCAATACCCTACCACTGTCCCAGGATACTATTCAACCTTCGGTGCTTAGATCTCCTTCACATTATGCTTGTTCATTAATGTATTAATTTGCCAAGGCTCACTCACATATGGAATAAAAACCACAATGCCATGCCCAGACTCTGAGGCATGCCTGCCCAGCTGTTTTTTGTATCCAAATGGATCTGATGTGGATGTTCATCGACTCAACCACCCATGGGGCTGTGCCTGGTATGGTCAGACCTACTATTTGTACTTGCCCCAAACTATGTGTGAAACAGGAGGTGGGCATGACTGCAGCACTAGAAAGTGTTGATGCTGAAGGTAAAAGCAATTACCTGAACATGTTGGCAAGATGTATTACACTTCGAGGATCCCACCTGGTAAAACAAAAATATGTTGGAAAATTGAGAGCAAGCAGAATTATTGTTTATCTCTTCCCTCCTCGTACACAATTATTCAATGTCACCATTTCCCTGTCACATTCTGATATTAAGATTAAAAGCCAAATTTCCACCAGAAGTCACCACCACCACCCTAACCACCCAGACTTAGAATGCCTCAAACTGTCCCCATCCCCACAATAACAAATAACCAAGAAAGGAATAAAAACAAGTGCTTCCTGAGACCAATTCATGCAACACTATTACAAGATCTGGGAACAGGGTGTTCCTTGCCTTCCCAGCCAGAGAAGACACTGTCACAGAGGGCACAGATTCAAAGATGATAGAACAGGACACAGACGGTGATGTCCAGCTCATCATGATGTCTTTTTCAAAGCACAACATGAAACACTTTTTGCCATGTAACTAAGAGGATGTTGGAGCTACAGACACACTTAGCAACTGCAGATTTAGCTCCCATTGTACCTGTAAGGTATCACAGGGAATTTTGTAAAAGGCCCAAATAGGACTAGGCACTGACTGATCTTTAAACAGACTAAAGCATGGTGGAGGTGGCAGAGATGTACATACTTGCTGGAGCAGAGGGTATTTATCAGCTGTTTCTTAAACTCTTCCCCATTCAGTTCACCTGAAAAAGCAAGTTTTTTAGAAGCTGATTCCAGAAGACAGGAGGACAGGCTGGGGAGAAGAAACTGAGAGGGGTTACCTTTCCCATAAGCCAGGCTCTCCTTCGAACCAGCCAATGCAGTGAGAACAGTGGAAAACAACTCCAAGGACTTGCCGTTAGACAGGCTGCCGCCTTTAATAACATCAACAAACAGAGTGGCAAGCTCAGCCAACGCATGGCCTGGCAGCTGGCGAGCCTGGGAGAAGATACAACAACATGAAAGAGCCTGAGGCAGTGCACAGGAGAATTCCACATACACATCCAAACCATCACCAGAAACCAGCAAAGGACAACATTTCTTACACTGAAGTGTTCCCCTAAAAGGGGAATTCACCCCCAAGACTGTTATACTGTCATTTATAGAACAGAGCAGTAAATCAAGTTGATGTAATTATAGGTTTGGAGTTTCAAGTCTAAGTATAATTATCCAAAGATAACCACATTTACACACACAGCAAATTCCAACACCAGCTAACTTAGCCCAGGGCGGATCCATGGAAAGAACACAACTCATTTTCCTCAGTGGCCTAGCGAAGTATTTCAATCTACATACGAAATGATACCCAGCAGACCCCAGGAAAGCCAGCCCAAAGGAGCTTCTACCTCCAGCATCAGCAGTCCTATGATTTCAGACACCTTGCCCAAATGCAGGTCCCCTGACTCCACTAGCGGGACACAGTGCTTGTAAACCTGAAGCCTCCTGAGAACACCGCTTTGCTGGGAACAAGGGGAGCCTTATAATGAGAAAATAAAGAAAACAAAGAATGGAAAAAAAGTTATGCAAGTAACAACATGTTGCTAAACAACAGGAAATTAGCAGGGCTAAACTGTCACCTGACTGCAACTCTCCATTTTATCTACCTGACAAAACAGATAAAAAACAGAGCACAGGAAATGAGAACCTCTTGGATAAAATAGCTGAAGCACTCAACCCTGTTATCACACCTTGTGGTTCACTCAACCTGCTGCCTGAGATCAGGAAGTGTCAAAATGTTGAAAAGAATAGGCTTGGCAAGTAGGCTTCAGCTGGCCAGTTCAGTTCTACTCCAAGGTACCTAAGGGCTCCCAAAAGTAAAGCTCACCTACAACAGGTTCATTACAAATATATTAGTCTGGTGTCCTATTTCCCGTGTCTATTTTTGGATGCCCCATTTCCCTGTGACAGCCCTCACTGTCTGGTTCTTACCAAAAGTGACACTTCCTTTTGCTGCTGACCACTTGCTTCACCCAGCCAGCCTGTAACCCACCGGCTCATCGGCACTCAGSAGGGACTGGGGCCACAGTCCCCCTCCCCACCCACCCTCCAAAGCGCAGCTCAGAGATCACCCACCTTTGAAGATCCCTCTCAGCAACGCTGCCGTCTCCCTCCCCTTCAGGGCCTGCCCCGTCACCATATCGCCCAGCTGCAAAGAGAAGGGGACGCTGTGAGCTGCACTTCACCCAAGGCCTCCCGAGGAGAAGCCGCCTCCGCCCGCCTGACAGGGCCCGGCGGCGCACGTCCCCCGCTCCCCGCACACAGGGCCGAGCCCGGGTGGCAGCCGCGCACCTCGCCCTCCCCCAGGCTCTGCAAGGCCTCCTGGAGCCGCTCGGGGCCCTCCTCGGCCGCCAGCGCCAGGATGCGCTGGGCCATGGGGCCGCGGAGGCGCTGCCGGCGGCCGCCGCCCCCCGGGCCTCAGCTCCGTCACCCCGAAATTCCCGCCCGGAAGTGCCCGCCCGTCACCCGGGCAACAGCTCCCGCCCCCGAGCGCGCACTTCCCTTCCCCGCCACCGGCCACTCCCGCCTCCCCCGGCCGCCCGGGAGACCGCGGGTTCGAGTCCCGCGGGTGCAGGCGGCGTGGGGTGCCGGCATGTGGGCTGCAGGGCGGCGTGGGGTCCAGGCACATGGGGTGCAGAGTGGCGTGGGGTGCAGGGTGGCGTGGGGTGCACACATTTGGGGTGCAGCATGGGGTGCAGGATGGCGTGGGGCGCCGGGCGGTGTGGAGTACAGGCAGCGTGGGGTGCAGGCACATGGGGCGGGCAGCCGGGGGGGGCTGGGGTGCTCAGCACAAAGTGCCCATTCAGGGCCACCCCGCAGCAGCAGTGCCCGGCCCCTGCGAGTGCCACCCACGTGGGGTGCAGATCTCTTCGAGTAAACCCCTTAATTCCGGGGGGCACGAGGGGCGGCCTTGGGCGCACAAGGAGGTTTAGCCCGCCTTTAAGCAGCGGGATTTAGCCGGAGGATCCGGTGCCAGCACAGCATGGGAGCTTTTGCAAGCCCCGTGCTCACGGGGTCGGGAGCTGACGCTGCCGAGCGAGGGGGAGCGGGTTCGCCTGGGGCCAGGGGCCATGGGGAGGTGGGTAACTGGACCTGGCCGAGAGCTTCCCTAAGGGATCYGGCCACAGCACCTTGGGGTGGCTCCCTCCTGGGGCTGCCACCCCTTCCGAAGACCCCTTTTCCCAGAACAAAGCACCTGCTCAGTGATGCCAGGGGTTGCACATGAGTCTGCAAAACTATTTCATCTATGATGGGCATGATGGCCAGGATGCCCAGGTGGCCAGGGGAGCGCAGGTCCCCTCTGCCACCCCCGTGCAGGGCCGTTGGGTCTGTTCGGGAGCCCCCACGCTGATGATGTCCCCTTGTCACACACCATCTTGCTCGCTGGGCTGCAGGCAAAGGTCCAACAAGCTCTAGGGGGGAGCTGAGCCTTGTGCCAGGGCTGGCATGGGAAGGGGAAGGGGAGGTCTTCAGTGGAGAGCAGCGCGTGGTGCCCCTGGCCACGGCAGCAACGCTCGGGGTCTTGGTACAGGTCCGGGTTTTCCCTCCCCGCTCGCCCCTGCCCTTCATCTGGAGTCTCGTGCCTTCCTCCTCCTCCCTCCCTCACAGCAGGATCTCAGCTCCGTTTGCAGGGCAGCCCTGTGGAAACCAAATCCGTAAATCCCAGTGGCATTACAAAACATGCCTTGTGTAAGCCCCTTCAGTCCTGCTCCGGTGCTTAGCACAGCCCCGACGCCTCCCCAAAATCCCCATCACAGTAAGAGCCTGGCCAAGCTCCTCTCCTGGGCTTGGGGAAAGAGCCGTGCACAGCCCCATCCTCACTGTGTCCTCACCCAGCTCCTGCAACCCTGCGCCCAAAAAGAGTAAGGCTGCAAGGGCTCTGCTGCCCCATGCAGCTTCAGCATGCTGGGATGTCCCAAAAAAACTCATTTTGCCATCCTGCTGCACCCATGCGTGGGCTCAGGGCGGTCCCTGCCACATCCTGGGGCTCCCCTCCCTCACGGGTCCATGGCATCACCCTGGAGGTGGACTGGGTTCCAGTTCCCAAAGCTCCAAGCAGGCAACCATCACTTGGGGGCATTGTAAAAAAAAAAGAAATCTGCCCATGCTTTTTTATTTTAAAAGCTGAAATTGGCCCCATATGGATGCTGGTTTGGGTGGCCTCCTTGGGGAGGAGTTGGAGAGCCCCAGGAGGGACCAGSCCCAGGAGAATCCTCTGCCCCGTGGACCCGTCCCCACAGCCGGACCCTGCCCACACGGCCAAATCCACAGCGGGACCTTGCCAGGCTTTTCRGGGCAGAAGCCGGGGAAGAGACCTGGCCTGCTCGCCCCGGGGGATTGAGCTGGGGTGGCAGGCTGCCCATCACCTCCTCTGCCACTGCCCCGCGCTAATGAGCGAGTTACACAACGAGAAGCTTTTATACTTCGTTAATCGGGTCCGGCATCCCAGCCCACCCCTCCACACACGCTCTGGCCATCCGGTGGAGCCCCAGSTCCCTCCTTCCTTCTCCTCAGCTGCCTTTTGTAATGTTTTAATGGGGTTTCTTGCCTCGGTTGTGCTGATTTAATTACAAAGCTGCAGTGAGTTGATGCCTTGTGACGGTCTAATCCCAACCTGGTGACTCTACAAAGCTTTCGCCCGGCTTTCTTCCTGCTCCACTCCRGCCTCGCCGTCCGTGCATCCGCCTCTGCCCCGTGCACTGACCCTCTGCGGACGGTTCAGCTTTTCCTTTCCCTGGTGAGTACCCAGGACTTTTTCCACACAAAATAACTTTGCATCGGAGACCGTAATCCAGCCCTCCCTTAACCTGGCACCTTCAAGGCTGGGATTGCTTTTAGTGCCTGGAAAAAGGGGATGCCTGTCCCTTCCCCGGGAGYTGGCAGGGAAGAGAATGCCCCTGGGAAGTGGTTGAACTGGAGCCAAGCATCCCTTGCACAGCCTGGGCTCAGAGCCGGTGCTATGGCATGGCAGGGGCAGGGTCGAGCGCTGGAGGGAGGATGAAGGCAGGCTTCCTCCTCATGCATGGGAACAAGGTGTTTCACCCAAACGGCGTCAGAAAGATGCTGAGAGGCTCGCGGTCCAACCTTGCAGCTGGCTCTGGGCTCTGGGCTGCTGGAGCAGCAGGGGCATGAGGGTTTGGGGAACACCTTGGGGATAATGGGGCAGTAGAAATAAAAGGCAGTAAAAGCATGAGCTGGCTGCCCACCTGGCCAAAGCTGGGTGCTCGCCTCTGCCCGTATGAGGATGGTCTGAGATGAAATGGCACTGGGTGAGCTCATGGGGTTGGGGTCCCCATGAGATGCCCCCAACCTCAGTGGAAAGGCAGAGCCAGAAAAAAAGGATGAAAGTGTCAGACGATCAATACCCACATTTTTAAGCTGCTTTTGCAAACATCTCTGGTATTTCTCAAAGCTGCTCAGCTTCTGGCAGGCAGGCAGAGATGCAGGCAGTATGTGATGGAGCCAAGGATGGTTGGAGTGTCCCTGCTTGAGCAAGAGGGGCAGGGGATGGGGCACAGGGGGGCTGCAGAGGCTGTTGGGATCCCCACYGCTGCTGATTCCTCCTTCCCTCTCCCAGTGTCCTGCAGCTGACAGAGGACAGAGGACGACATGTCTGCGGTTGTGAGTACTGCCCCTGCACCGMCCCATCCCCCGGGCTCTGAGCATCCCCTCCCCGCAGCACCGGGATGGGGCGCACCCCACGCACCCCTTGCCCCCCTGGCTGCTCTCAGCCTGCGGTGGGGAGCCTGGGTGGCACGCAGCCTATTCCTATCCCATTGCATCCCCTCGGGTGCAGGCATGGAGGCTCTGCCCTTCCCCATAGCCTCCCATCCCAGGAGACCAGCGGTGGGGCAGGGAGTTGGGGGGCTGGCTGGGAAGAGCCCACATCCTCTCCTTGCCCCCAGACGGGCACCTTCCGCATTGTCTCAGAAGAGGAGCAGGCCCTACGCACCAAGCTGGAGCGCCTCACCACCAAGGACCATGGCCCCGTCTTCGGGAGGTGCGAGCAGATCCCCCCGCACACCCTGCAGAAGGTGAGGGCGGCTGCGGGGAGTGGGGGGCAGGCGCTGCCTGGGGCACCTGCTCCTTCTCGGAGGCCAGAGGAGACCCTCGATGGGCTCTTGTGTTGGGGGGGATGCGCTTACTCCAGCGGGTCTCTGAGTAGGGGACCTGGGTGACCCTGCCCTCCCTGCACCGGGATGCTGCAGTGAGCATCACTGCACCCCACCCGGCTTTTGGGTGCCTAAGTGACTCCTGGGGTGTTTTGGGGTGCATGGGGGGCATCACCGAGCTGGGCACCCTCCCTGCTCTGCCCCAGGCAAAGGATGAGTTGAACGAGACAGAGGAACAGAGGGATGTGGCGGTGAAGGCGCTGCGGGAGCTGGTGCAGGAGCGGTCGGGCRGCGAGGAGGTGTGCAAGGCGGTGGCCGAGAAAGTGCAAGGGAAGGACGACTCCTTCTTCCTCCGCTTCATCCGTGCCCGCAAGTTTGACGTCCACAGGGCCTACGACCTGCTGAAAGGTGGGGAGGGGTCCCGGGCTGTGACACCAGGCGAGGAGGGGGGTACACATCCACCAGCAGCTCCTGGCCCCGTGCTGGAGCCTTCCAGCCCTCTGGTCTGGGCTGTGCCAGCAGAGCAGGACCCTGGCACAGGAAGGGAATGAGGAGAGAGGATAAACAGAAAAAGGCACAGCTGGGGGCTCGGGATGCAGAGGAAAGAGTTGAGATGGGGAAGGAAATAAATGAGGGTGGTGCCAGCCATCTCGCAATGCCAGGACAGTTCCATTCCTTGCTGATTTACCGGCCAAAATGGGGAAAAAAATGTGTTTGGCAGTGGCAGGCTGTTTCATTTGTGCAGCAAATCCAGCTGGTTTGGGCTGCATTCCCTCGAGACCCCCACATCCTATATATGCCCTATACATGCCCCTATGTACCGCTGTAAGGACCCGGTCCTGCACCCACCTTGATGCTTCTGTGCACGGTGCCTGGTGGGCTCAGCACCCCTGGGACCCCTTGAGGGCTGGGGGCAGGTTGGGGGTCTTGTGGCACCCCCTCTCCACAGTGAGAGTGACCCATAGGGATGGAGGGGGAGTGGGAGGGCAGCCCAGGGGGTGGCCGCTGGCGGGGACCTGCCTGGCTCCGGCTCCGCTCTTCTTTGTGTCAGCTTGGGGGATAATGAGTTGTAATTATCAGCTCCCAGAAGAGCTGTTTTGTTCGCCTGCATTTTCCCAGGAYGAGTTTCCTTATTTCGTGCCCGCAGGGTGCCAAGGGAGGGGAGCTGGGGGATGTCACCCAAATGGGGAGGAAGGGGAGAAGGGAAATGAGGGGAAAAATGACTTTATCTGTTTGTTGAGGTGTTGGAGAGAAGGCAGGAGTGGGAAGCCCTTGGCATGGGGACAATAACACCGAGTGTGCTGGGGCCAGGGCTGAGCTCCTCTCACCCCCTTTGCTGGAGAAGACCTGACCCATGTGGACTCTGGGCACAGCTGGTCCACAGCTCTCAGGCTCAGGACTGATGTCCTACCATCGCCAGCCTGCCCTGTCTCTGGCGGCTTCCCCAGTGCTGCCCTGGCTTCCTGAGGCCGGGCAAGCAGCCTTYGTCCTCCCTGATTTCAGGCTATGTGAACTTCCGCCAGCAGTACCCCGAGCTCTTCGACAACCTGACCCCCGAGGCTGTGCGCAGCACCATCGAAGCCGGCTACCCCGGCATCCTGGCCAGCAGAGACAAGTATGGCCGGGTGGTAATGCTCTTCAACATCGAGAACTGGGATTACGAGGAGATCACCTTTGATGAGGTCAGCCCAGCCCAGCCATCGTTCCCGGAGCAGAGYGGTCCCGCTCCCAGGCTTGTCCCGCTCAGCATGTCTGAGCGCAGCATCCCTTACACACACATATACGTAGGTCCACACACAGCCTCCAGCCATCCAGGTTGAAGCAAATCTGTAGCCCTTTGAATTTATCCTTCCAGGGAGCGTGGGAGAGCATGGTCCATCCCAAAGGGTTCCCCTTCCTTCCCCCTGATGCGGTGCAAGGTGCAGGCCAAATTTGGGGTGTGCATCCCCCAGCCCAGGTAACATGGGGTGAAGAAAGGCACCACGCCATTAAATCAAGGCGCTTTAGAAAGGAGGGACCCGCAGGGCAGAGGAGGAAACTGAGGCATGGGGCATGGAAAGGGCTTCTTGGCAAAGAGGTCTCCAGGCACGTAACTCACAACTTCTCCCAGCTCCGTTTTCTGCTCAGCTCTGAATTTGGTCGCAACATATCATTGATCCAGATCTGAGATGCATGCAACTTGAAAGAGGAACGTGGTGGTTGTTGAGCATCCCCCAAAATGCCCTCCCTGCTCTGAAGTCCTGGGGCTGGCTGCGACAAGCAGGCTGGAGTCAAGCAGACCCTGGCTAATGCTCCATGGGACTCTTCCTGGGAACCTCCTGGGGTCTATGGCGGGTGAGACCTAATACCAGACCTGCCGTCTCTCCTCTCCATCAGATCCTTCGTGCCTATTGTGTTATCTTGGAGAAGCTGCTGGAAAACGAAGAGACCCAGATCAATGGGTTCTGCATCATTGAGAACTTCAAGGGCTTCACCATGCAGCAGGCRTCAGGGATCAAACCCTCTGAGCTCAAGAAGATGGTGGACATGCTGCAGGTGAGGTGGCAAAGTCTGCACCCAGCAGCGGCAGAGCAGGTCCTGGGGGAGCAGAGAGCTTAGGGAAAGGAGCAGGCAGGGCTAGCAGGGTTTCTGATTTCCACCACACTGATACCAGAAGAAAGCATTGTGGAGAGGCTGTCCTCCGTCACATGCTCCTTCCCTTGCCAGCTAATTGGCTTAATCCTGCAAGATGGATCCCGTTTTTCTGGCCCCAGGTCCCTGTCCTCTCAAAAGCCCAACCAGAAGCAGTACCACCACTCCTTGCAGTATCCTACGGCATGGCCTRGAGGCCTTTCCTCACCACCCTCTCAGCCCAGCCCGGTCCAGGCTGGACAGAGACTCACAGGCACTCAAGGATTTCTGCCCTTGGACCAGAGGCCAAAGACACTTGGCTCTTTCCAGGGAAGGAGGACAGCAGAGTTGTGGTCCTTCTTGTGGAGTGGCAGCAGCGAACCATCTGGGAGGCTCTTCAGCTTCCCTGGTACTCCTAGGGCTGGGACAGCCGATCCTCTGGGTCAGAACAAAAAAGGGGCCATCAAAGAGAAAAGGGGAGATTGGGCAAGGGGAGCCATGGCAGCGCCGGGGTGTCCATTGCTGCCCGCCCGGCTCTGCGTGGCCAGCACCCTCTGTAACCATCCATGTCTGGGTTTGGGATCCTAGGACTCCTTCCCAGCGCGGTTCAAGGCCGTCCACTTCATCCACCAGCCATGGTACTTCACCACCACCTACAACGTGGTCAAACCATTCCTGAAGAGCAAACTGCTGGAGAGGGTGAGTGTGGGAAAGGGACCTGGAGGCAGAGGCACATCCCTGGGTGAAACAGAGCAGCTGGGAAGAGTCTCCCTGGTCCTCTGAGGGTCACTCCCACCTCCCTCCAGGTCTTTGTGCATGGGGAGGAGCTGGAGTCCTTCTACCAGGAGATCGACGCTGACATCTTGCCAGCAGACTTTGGTGGCAACCTGCCCAAGTACGACGGCAAAGCAACCGCAGAGAAGCTCTTTGGGCCCCGCATCGAGGCTGAAGACACAGCTCTCTGAACCGGGGGTCTGCTCCTCCTCCCCTGTACAATAGGATGCCCTCTAACCCCAACCACCTCCTTACCGTAGCTTTGGTTGAATGACTGCTCATGATGAGGCACTCTGGGCACATTGCTCCACGCCTGTCCCTCCCCTCCCCAAACCTGGCAGCAGGCTGCCCGGCAGCTCTGTCCCTCCCAGGCAGAGCATCCTTCCCTCGGCAGCCAGCAGAGAAAGGAGGTCACCAGCCCTCTCCTGCAGCATGCCCTGGAGCTGCGGTGGGGGGACAGGACAGCGTCTGCTCTGGGAAGGGAGGGCTACAGCGAGGGAGAAATAAAGTGTTTAACAGCAGAGCTCTGGGGTCCCTTGTGGCATGTGGCAAGGAACAGGGATGCAGCTTTTTGGGCACAGGCACTGGCTGCGCTGCTGGTTCTAAGGAGGCTAGGAGCGTCAGCGCTTGGCCAGAGRCCCCTGCCCCCCCATCATTGACTGCCCTTTGGCACAGGGGCCAAGGAACTGGCTGTCTCCATCCTCCATGTGTCCCAGAATGAGCCCCACCCCTGCCCGAGCAAGGACCCCGGATTGTCAGTTATCTGCTCTAACCAGGAAAGAGAAAACAGCCCAAAAGATGCAAACAAGAACCCAAACAGGGGCTCAGGCAGAGCTGGCTCTGCCTAATTCCTGCTCAGCCAGGCAGGCAGGCAGGGGGAACAGAGACTGCAGCAGCCACTAAAAGTAGGAGATGGATTTTAACCACAGGACAGCAGAAGACAAGCAGAATATACCTTCCTAAATCCTTCAAAAGCCTCAGCACAGCTGTTTCTCGTAGGACTGCACCATGAGAGGGAGCTCAGTCAGGGAAGCCCTGCCAAAAGCCACCATGGAGGGCAGAGGAGGGTCCTCACCTAGCAAATGAGCTATGCCTGATGCTAATGCTAATTAGCCCTTGCTAATGTGGAGTCAGCAGGACTGGGGTACGGAGGAGGGAGGCAGAAGTAGCTGTGTCCCAGGGAAGGCAGTCTGTTCTGGTTCATGAACCAGGCATCTCCTCCAAGGAGCTGATCGGATACCTGTTTCCAGACCGTCTTCTCCTCCCTTGGTGAGCAGTAGGGCTCAGAGAGGAGCAAGGCACTGGTCTCTGCCCAGGTTACCTTCTTCTCTGTCAAGCTGGTCCCGCAGCGTGCCCCATCTCCCCTCCCTCCCTCCCAGCTCTGCAACTACACATGGGCACCTTTCATCAGCCAAGCAGAGGACCAGACCCCCACYCCAAGCCAGCCGAGGTGGAGGGTGCTGACAAGAGCCACATTCATCAGGGCACTGGCTCAGGCTCAAACCAAACAGGACGTCGGCTCTGAAGCTGCAGGGCGGATGGGGCCTGTCTGGGCAGAGGCAACTGGGGTTAAATCTGTTTTCTCCAGCCTCAGCAGCACAGCAGCTGGTCCGTGCATGGCGAGTCCCAGCCCGAGGCTGCGCCAACCTTGTGTGAGAGCCCAGAGGGAAAGCGAAAGGCATCTCTGCTGCATTTGGCTCTTCACGGGGCCGGGAAGCATCTGGAGCCATCCGAAGGAAACCATGTGTGACAACCCTACAACCATCAGGCCAGTGCAAACACAACAGCACAGCTCGCTTGGGAGACAGAGCAATTGCAGCTCACTTGTAAAAACAGAAAAAGACAAAAAGATACCCACACGCACAGATGGGAGCACTACACTGCTGCCTCTGGGATTTGGACTGGGGCAGCCATAGCTCTTGGGAGGTCCCTGTGGCTGCTTACCGCTGCTGGGACAAATTGTCAGCCAGCAGCTTGCTTTGATGGCGAGACAGAGAACAGCACAGCAAACAGCAGGGAGCGCGATCCATACCGGCCTCAGCTTCCCCCCAGAGTGAATCTGACCAAGCCAGGAAGGAGTTTTGAAGTAGATCTAACAGCTAAATCGCAATGGCCAATAAACTAGAGATGGAGCCCAAAACACTGCCTCCCACAGAGCAATTCTCATTACAGGGGAACAGCAGCAAGGATCCTGGCGCAGCCCAGCTGCCCCAACAGCTCACCAGCCCCAGTTACCCTCCACATCTGTCTCACTTGGTCTGTAGGTAAAAAACCACACACCAGTGAGCTCTTAGTCTCATTTGGTAGGGCTTTTCTATGTCCTAGGCTCAAACAAGTGGTTAACTCCTCAGATGTCAGTGTCCCAGCCAGAGATGCTGTTGTGTTTTTTTTTCTGCCAGCCGCTGAAAGATTAGGAACTCYACTCACTCTGATGATTTCTGCAGAGACGCATGAGCCAAAAGCTTTACTGCACGCTGCAGGAAAGCTGTCATCCCAGAGGAGAGTCCTTCCACATACTGCAGGAAGGGCCACAGCTAAGCCCTACACCCTGCTTCAGGTCTTAGTCCTGGCACAGATACAGGTCTGGCTCTGGAGGAGTCCTCCAGCCAGCGACCTAGTGATCCTGGGAAGAACCTGGGGGCTGACACAGGACCATCACAATCTGCTCTCGTCCACCAGCAAAAATAGCCCTTCTTCAGCATTTTCAGGACAGGCATTCAGCTTTTTTAAGCTGATGCCATCTCTATTCTCCACCAGAGAGGCATTAAGGACCTCTCTTGGCCGTAAGACAAAAAGCAACTAAGACAGACTTGAGCATCACTAGGGCTTGTGTCACATGCTGCAAGGGAGAAAGGGGGGAAGAAGATAAAGTCCAACCCCAGCTAGCTCCCCAAGCTGAGCCACCAGCCTCTGTCAACTGCCAAGCCAGCCACATGCTCCTTAGCTCAAGAGTCTGCTAGATAGCCCATGCTTAGCCACCAAGCCCAGCCCCAGCAGATGAGAGCGCCAGGGCAATTGTTAGATGCTCCTATATATAGCAGGAATTGTTAAGACTGACTTCTCCCTGGAGGCTTTCTGTAGCAGCTCTGTCCTTGTTCTGCTCTCTGGAATGCAACAGAGGCAGAGGAAGGCTCCAGCTGGAGATGACAGCGGTGGCAGGGGCTGGCACACCATCCATGTGTTGTTACATACAGCCCTGTGCAGTCTTCCCATTTATCTACTTGACATTCACTTCAGCTTTCAGCAGGGGGCAGAGCCTGGTCTTTGAGGAGTAGGCACAGAAGCTGCAACTGCTGAAAGGAGTGAAAGGTGGAGAAGACATCCCCAACACTGCCACCTCTCTTGTCCTCCCCACCCCAGAAGTATGGAAGGAGAGGAGTGCAAGCTTGAGGCTTCTCCCTCAAAGGAGGGGGTCATTTCCCAAAACAATTAGAGCCCTTGCATTTACCACTAGAAGAGCCAACTAGTGGGTCAAAACATAGAGGCAACACTAGAGTTCATGAAACAAGAGTTACTGACAAAAGTTGTCCTGTCTGGAAGTGAGGGACCAACAAGCTGGCTCCTGCCGTGGTGTATACCACAGGGATATAACAACAGCCTTTCCCCAAGGCAGTCTTGGTTTAGACAGCACTAGTGAACAGAAACTAACATCTAATACTAACTCACATGAGGTCTGGGGCTAAAGGATTCCTCTTGTTCCTCCTTTAGCTAATCCAAATCTCATAACTGGGGGTACATGTTCAGATACCCAGTTGCATTTTAATCAATATTACCTTGTTGACCCAATATATTCTCACATCAGATGATCCTCTCCCCACTGCAGAGGAAGTGAGTGAGAAAGCATGGCTGCTTTGCCTGTCAAGAGTGACAGCTGGACTTCATCACCCAATAAAATTGCACACAGTCACTACATGTAGCACTGACTTCAATAAGTCCTTTATTTTTAAATAAAGAAATCCCACTGAATCAAAGATAACAAAATTACATTTTGTTTCGCAATTACCTCCATTTTACACCACACAGAAGAACAAAAATTAAAGAAAAAAATCAAAGACGCTGTTTTATATATATTTATATATATATAATTTTAAAGGTAAACATCAGCAGATATAGAAAAATTGCATTGCTAGTTGCAAATCAACTCCCCTGCAGCTGTCGGCTCCAGAGAATCTGACTCAGAACATGGCAGTGGGGAGGGTGTCTCAGTATACAAGCTTTTTCAGGGCAGCATTTAGAGATGGTTCCAGAGTATAATTTTGCCAATTTGAAGATATTTTCATAGTAAACTGCTCACCAAGAACATTAGAGGTCACCCAGCCTGTTCCAACACACCTGCATGGGCAAAACAAGAAGGACACAGGTCTCTTCTTCCTGAGCTCTCCACACACCTCTTCAACTTGGGATTTTCAGAAAGAGGTTATGCTTTCTCAAGAAGAATGTCTAGTGATCTGTCACTGGGAATTATGGTCAAGCTGTCAAGTAACACAATGAGAAAACATGCTCCTTTGGAAAGCTGCTGACTTGGGCTAAGCAGTAGGGCTTGGTTATATCAAATACCAGTGGGTTTTGTTTGGCGCTTTTTTTTTTTTTTTTTTTTTTAAAAAGACTTCCCAGTTGGCAGAAGCCATGAGAAGAGTCAACATCCCAGCAGAGCTATAGTGGAGATCCTAGAAGGAAGTTCTGTATCTAATTAAAGCTCTTGCATGACCAGAGATAGACAATGCGAGCTTGTCATTCAGACAAAAGCAAAAAGGCTTTGTGTAGAGCCACCTTGCAGGATCGGGCTCCTTACTGGCATTAAAACAACTTGGGTTAGGCAAGGCCATTTGGTGACAAGGAAGGACATGGCCTTTAGTGAGTGTGGGGCCAKAGCTTTTGGAGAGTGTCAGAGAGACTTGGAAAAGGCTGTTCAATACCAGCAGATCCAACCTGATAAATGCTGCCCTGGATTGCAGTGTTTGTGTCCATTGATTAACTAGCAAAACCAAGAATACAGATGTTCAGAATGCAACAGTTCAGGATAACCCCAGAAACCTTCCACCACAGCGTGGAAAGCTGGCAACTGCTTAGACTCATTGATGGCACTTATGCCTAAGCTCCCCCAATGCTGAGAAAGTCCAGGCCAGTGTAACAGACACTCCAGCAATAAAAGGGGTACAGTTACAAGGCACCCCTTCCTTGGGGTGGTGTTGCTCTGAGGCATTCTAAGCTCTGACAAAACTCAGGAAGGCCTCACACTAAGAAGAGCTGTTTGCTTTTCACCTAGAAACCATGAAGGAGACACTGCTTTGAGTCACTGTGGCTCCAGGACCTATCCAACCAACAGACCCGCCAAAGGAATAAGGACACATGGAGCAAGACTCAAGCCAGAAGCAAGATGCTCTTCACAACAAATGACTTAGACATGCAGCACAAGGCTAGGGCCTTTTCTGGTCTCCTTGAAAAAGGCTGTGAGGAATTTCAATATGCTTCAGACAGGCATAATATTTCTAGAAAAATGTGGAAACAATTCAGGTGACTAAACTGTTTGGCAATTGAATCCTGAAGTTGGTACTCTCTGCTTTTTCTTTTGAGATATAGTCACTTAGGCAATCTACCTCCAGCTACATTGCTGGAGAGTTAATAGACATAAGAACTTTGGGATTGTAAGGTAACAAGTCACATATTAAGCAAAGCAAACCCTCCTTCTATGACTCAATCCCTACTGCTAGAGGAGCAGAGAGCTGAAAATGATCCACTGCTTATATAAATTATTTTAAGCCTTAAAATAGACTGTAGCTAGTTTTAGGCTGCCCACAAAGGTCCTTTAAGTCAGCTCACTTGTACAGTGTACATTGCCAGAGGTGTCTCACTGCCTAGTGTCTGAAAATTCATTTACTAAAAAGCAAAGCCCCAAAAGCTCCAACAGAGCTGTTACTGAAGTCTCTAGATATGCTGATGTCAAGGAAGGAGGAGAAAAAGGGCAAGGCACCACGTGTCAAAGGGCTGCGGTCTAGAAACTTGTGACAGACCCAGGACAGATGACACACAGGTAGCTTGGCTAAATTCAGTACTGGAGCTAATAGTTCCCAACATCTTTGCTTAATGCCCTGTCTTTGTAACCTACATCTTCATAAACAGGAACTGCAGAAAAACACTCAGGAAAAGACTGCAGGGAAGTTCAAGTGTCTGTCTTTAGAGTGCAACTACAACACTGTCAGGCCCATCTGAAAACACCTTCAATTTAGAAGCTAACCAAGGGACCATTAAAAATGCTGGCAGATCTGATGTAATGGAAGCTGCAAGTTCCTTGTGTTCAGTAAGAGCAAGTCCCAACTGCTCACCTACAAGCTTCAGATCTCTCCAGACACTGACAAAGGTGATTGTTGGACCAGCCTAACCATCAAACAGTAATAGTTCTGCCACTTGCTATCTGATTGAGAGAGTCCTTAGGGTTTATGTTCAAGTGCTACTTACATCCAGTGTTGGGAGAGGTGTGTACACCACACGAGACGACCTGTGGAAGAGCTCTGCTAATGCTTTTTCTAATCCCAGTTTGAAACAAAACAGAGCACATGACAGATTCATCATACTGTAATCTTGAACTGYACTATCAGACTACACTGTAATGATAGAGAAGTGCATGCTTCAGCAACCTCATGTGTCTTGACAAGAGATGAAAAAGACAACTTCACCTCTAAGATTTAAAAATTCAGATTGCATTTAAGGTTGAGTTCACTGGGCAAATGAAGACTACCTGCCCACATCACAAGACTAGTACTGCCTTATTTTGGGAGAGAAGAGTATTTCAGATTAGGATTGGATAAAGTCCCATGCATCTTGGGGCACTGGCACTAGGTATCAGCTGCTAGTCACTGTCAGCAGCAAGATTTAATACAGGATTCCCTTTAGGTAACATGTACTGCAGCTTAACTTTCTCCTCTCCCACTTCCCCAAGATCTCTTTAAGTTACTGCTGCAAGTCTGACACCATGAATCTTGCTTTGAAAGCAGCAAATTGGGTGGGATGGGGAGAATAGATTTTTCACTGCTTCCACCTACAACAAGCTTAGTAAGCTGAACCTCAGGCTTCAGAAGCCTTGTGCAAACAAGCCATGACAAAAGCTCTTCTTCCCCAAACAGGCTAGAATTAGTTGGTCAAGTCACAAGTGGTTTGAACAGCTGTAGATGCAAGTGCAAAGTGCAAAAACAGGTCAAAGGAGCAAGACAGAGACCCATATTACTTCTGTAGTTGAGAGTTTCAGAGAGTCCACAGCATCAGCACTTCTGAAGTATGAAGGCTTGGGTTGTGGGGCAGGAAGGAGTATTCCTCAAAAAGACCCTCCAACTTTAAAGCAAAATCTCTATTTGATTAGACAAAGCTACAGTTCCTGCTGCTTTGAGAATTATCCAGTGGCTCACCTCATTTTAGGAGACTTGCTTAAAAACGGGTCATTGATTGACTGGCCATCTGCTCTAGTGAAATCAGTTTGAAATGAAGGTACATTTGTTAAGAAGGTAGCTTCCTCATACCTCAGAAACAGAAAACCCGTTTGAAAGCCTGGTCCATCAAGAATGATCTTCACAAAACAGGAGGAGGAAAACTTTTTCCAAGAAAAAGTTTCCCAGGACAAAGCTCCGCTTTCAGAGGGACTGGCATGACTTGGCCAAAAAGCAGAGGCAAAACACTTGCTTTGCCTCAGCATTAACCTTCCCAGACAGTACCAAGCCAGTTCTCACCCTCCTGACTTTCACATTCTGGGCTGGTCAACAACTGACCTGTTCTGCCAGTCTGGGGTCCTGGGGAAGGAAGGCAGAGCTTCAGCTGCTTGGGGAGCTGGGCAGAGAGCCCCTACTTTTGATAAGGCTCTCAAGTTGAGGAAGGCAGATATTTTGCTCTCAAAGGAGGTCAGATGCACACGGACCTTTCTTTCATAGGTATCCACATGTTGGGTCATATGATGGGCTCTTCACTTCAACAGCAGTATCTGTACCAAAGACAACTTCTGTTCCTCTAGAGCTGTCTGAAGTTGATACTCATCTCAGCACAGTAAAGCTGGATTGAGGAAGGACACAAAGCACAGGAAGGGCAGTTTTGTTTCCTCAAGGCAGACAGCCATGACCTGTGTAAGCTACAGCTGTAGTATACCATGAAAATCAAAACACTTCTAAAGTTGTAACCCACTGGAGATAAAAACCATATACCCCTACACACCTAAATTTATACTGTATCTATTTGATGTGTACAAGTGTTGTTTACACTCCACTTCTGTTGAAGCGAGAAGATATTTAAGTCATATCCAATGAATATTACATGAACAGCTACTTAAGCAAAAATCTGAAGTGTCTTTTATGACAGATTTTAGTGCTATACAGATGCAATATGAATAAGAGGATAACAACATAGAGACAAGATATCCATCAGCTAAGAATATCTCTGCTAACTGATGCCCTAAAATAGTTCTTAAGGAACAGCCACAAGCACAGCCAAGCCTTGCTATAGCTTTACTTGGTCACATCTTTTCTTTGCGGAAAAAAGGAAACCTGGATTTACTAACAAGGAGAATGTGCGGATATCCACAGTTCATTGTAACAGGCCAAGGTGTCTGGCCTAAGGCAAATGAAAGGAATTTCCTGATATGATAATGCACCTTTGCTACAATAGTTAATTATTGCTTTATTAAAACAAAAACCCACCTCTCCAACCTACTGAAGTTCAGGGACAGGGCAGTCCAGAAGGCTTGTTCCCCTATACTATCAGACTGAAGTCTTGCAGCTTGTTTCACCCTTAAGCTATAAACTAAAGTGCCTGGAACACAGACCAAGGCTGAAGCAATAAAGTGCTAACTGATGTGGGAAGCGTGACAGGAAAAGAACTTCACTGCCACTGTGATAAAGAAGTCCTAAGGATGGATTAATGAGACTACAATATTAACAGAACAAAGAGTAAAAAAAAGATTTTGACCACAAAGTTTCAGTCTCCAGATTGTCATGGGACAGCTTTCTTTCCACGGGATAGACTAGGGTCTTTAATAACAATCTTGGCACAGACCATAACAGCCACTTGAGGGAAAAGCACAAGTGAGTAGGCATCTTTCCTGCAAAGAGCTTTCACACTTCACTTCGCACATTGAAACTAGAAGAGGATGTCTGGGTGTGGAAAAGAAATTCAAGTGCGGAAGAGCCCGGTGTCTTACTGAAGCCAGTAATCCTACAGCGTTTACATAGATATGGAAGTAGTTAGCCATGCAAAGACATCATTTTAGTTGCACAGGGCTAGAGACATCCAGTTCCCCATCAACTATAAGGCGAGTCATGTGTCTGAAAACCATTTGATGCTTTGAAAGCTAAACGGGAAGAATTTTGGTATGATTTACCCTGACATAAGGGGAGTAAGTCTAAATAGATACCTTCCCCCCCAACAAATTAATCCCTAACAGAGTACATAATTCTCTATGAAATATTCTTAAAAACATATTGAGCTCACAGAAAGATCCTGCAGATTCTTAATCACTGATTTCCATTCGGAAGCCAGAGCCAGCTTTAAAAAGCTCTAGGTCAAACAAAAAAAATCCAGTACTAAAAAGATGACTACATTTAAAAAGAGGCAACGATGACAAGAAGGTGACTGATCTGGTCTTGGTGCGAGAACATGTTTACATAGAAACATTAACTGGTATTACCTGTTCTCTACTTGGGAGTCCCAGCATAAAGACACCCCACTTCACAGATAGCTGAAGCATGGAGAAGTTAAGTATTTTTTAAACTGATTCACTCATGTAAGCGCATTCCTAGGAACTAAAAGGCTTCCCTTGAGATGGTGCAAGGCTGGAACTCCACATGCAGTCAAGCATCTGTTTTTCCAAGCCACATTTTAGTGGCTTACAGACTGAATCACTCACCGGCTTGTGACTTGGTACAGGGTTTTTCCAGCACCGGGATAGAGGAGAACAGAGTCATAGTTACCCTGTCATCTACACCTAAACAAATGCTGCAGATCAAGTTTTTGACCAGCAGGTGAAGAGATTTTTGACATTTGAAACTTCTGCTATATTAAAGCAAGCAGTCTTTAGCTCATAACCCTGTAACAAGTYACAGTCAGCAACCTAATTCTTCAAGCAAAGCAGTAAATTACAAACCCAAGTGACTATATATGCAAAGATGCTCTGACCAGATATTAACCTCTGCTTTAACTCCACTTTGGAAGAAAACATTGTGATCAAACCCCAGCCATAGGATATCAAGGAGAATGGAAACCTGAAGCAGCAGGTAAGGGAACAAGATGTTCCCAAATGGGGAGATATACTGAAGTGATCCAGAGTCTTTGGGTCAATTACTCCTGGCCAGATACAGCCTGCTCTGTATCCGAGCAGTGAGACTTTGTCTTCTCCCACTGGCAGATGGCATTGGCATACTGTACCACAAGCTTATCCATCCAGGTAAGAGGTTCCGGAAATAGTACAGACCCCTCAAAAAATCCCAGGTGGCCTCCATGAAGGGGCAGCACATGCATGACATTTTCCCGTTTCTCTGTAAAACAAAGCAAGGCACAAAGTTCCAGAAAGTTAACATCCTGGAGCTGAGAATGAAACCATCTCAAGTTGTGATAGTCAACTCTATCGTTGGCATAGCATCCGAACTAAAGTAGTAATCATGTGTAGGAAGCAGAAATGCACTGACAAAGGCCACGGCTACTTTGAAGTCCAAAGCACATAGCCTTACTGCTTCACAGAACAGGACAGTCTGCAGGAACCAATCCCAGCCAGTACAAGAAGGTTGCCCAAGAAATACTGCTGGCTGGGCCCTTACAGCAATACCTGTATTGCTGTAAGAATGCTCATTCTTTAATGAATGAACATCTTTAACTTGTGCACTGGAGCTAGGACTGTTAGCATCATGTCAAGCTGCACCAAAGCTCTGACAGTACATCAGCCACCTTGTTCCATGTACAGTGAGAAAATCCCTGTGCTTGCTTCTGTCTGGAAGCAGCTGTGGATAAATTCTCTGCTCACAGCTTTCAGCCAGGAAAAGAATGAACCCTGCTTCCCTCCCTGTGCACACACTATGTGTGTGACGAAGCAGCAGCCAGCTCCCTCTGAGCTTCTAAAGGTAATTTGCCTTTTTTTCTTGGCTGAAGATAGGCAGCTCACAGAACTCCTTTCAAGGTAGAGATCCTAGTTCAGTACCAAATAACACAGCTATGCATGTGCACCCCCCACCCCCCTTCATCAGCAAAGCGGGCTGTTCATCTATACTTGATCAAGACTATCACTATAATAACCCATCTTTCTACTAAATCCCAGTGAGGAATGAAGACATAAGGAATAATTTTTCCATTCAAGAATGTAACCTGAACGTAACCTGCTGGCTATCAACACAAGCCAAAACAGCAGAAGGTGCCTGAAAGGACTCAAACTCTTCCTGCTCAAGGTTAGCCTTGTTAGTTCTAGTGACTGGTGATTTAAAGAGGCTTAGTACACCTCCCACAGGATTACAGATGTAAGGAGGCAAGTCAAGCTGCTTTGAAATCATGGATCATGATGTGATAAGGAAGCTGCAGGTACACAAATATGCACAGCTGGAGCAGGCTGCTTCAACATACCTGAAAGAGCTCTTGGAATTGATAGAAGACTCTCATGCACAAGAGGGTCATCAGCAGCATTAACCAACAGAAGAGGAACATAGATCTGCATCAAGAAACACGCCAGAAAAGGAAAAACAACAGTAAGGGATTGGTGTTTAAATTTCAGTCTACCAACTGTAAAAGCATCTTAGCTTAACTCAATTAAGACATCTTATTTCAGAATTGCCCTGTACCTGGAGAAGCATCAGAAAAGCAGAAAGAGTCGAAATTTAAGACTGGTGGCTTTTCACCAATGGAGTACTTTGCAGCAGTTTTTTGGTTGGTTGTTTTTTTTTTTTTTTTTTTTTTTTTTTTTTTTTGTTTGTTTGTTTTGTTTTTTTTGTTTTCCAACTCAATTGTATGAAAGGGGCAGGGATGCATCAGAGCAAATACAGATTGAGTCACAGATCTTCCCCATTCTCAGAATTCAAATAGCTACACCCTTTTTTACTCTGTATTGCTTTGCACATCAGGCAGCTAGTGCCAGCTCTGATATGGACACCTTGGTTAAAGTCCAGGAAACTCCCTTGGAACATCTCCATCCTCTGGCTCAGTAGATCAAGGAGGAATTAATCTTCCAGTTCCACTTCTGCAAAACTTTGGTCTGCTAAGCATCTGCCTGCCAGATAGCGTCCTGAGTCTCTTCCACAGTATCTGTAAGTCTTTCTTCCTTGAAACTGCAGGCTCTATGCCACCACGCATTTCCCACCTTATCCTCATACACTCAGAGCGGTTCGGCTGAATACGTGGCTTTATCTAGATCACTTGGGTGCTACTACCTGTCAGAGTTATAAGCTCTTAAGAGCCCAGAGCATTTAGCCCCACTGTTAGTGGTAGCAAGAACTGAAATCCCACTCCAATATACTGTGTCTGATTATTTCTGAAAATCCCAGCTAGGACAGCTGTATCTAGGCATCAACAACAGAAGCCACAGTGCATTTTCTCTCCAGTAGGAAAATGAAGGTACAAGAGCAGTCTCTATGGCAAGAGCTTACCCTGTGCAAGTAATGCAGGCAGCTTTCTTCTTCATAGTATTCCTTCAGGGAACTGTAGCCGTGGAACTTCCTGAAATACAGAATACTGTCATTGCAATCATCTGCTTCTAGTGCCCATGTGACTCTCACTTTCAAGCGAGAACATATATGCAAAGATAGGAATGCCTCAATTTTCATGGACAATGCTTTTTTTCTACCTGCAACACTCACCTTTGGCAGCACATGCCTTTATGCTTTCTGTGCTTACTCAAACGTTGTGATAGCATGGGCAAGTTAAACATGCAAGTTCAAGTCTAGCAGCCTTCGCACATTTCTTTTAAAGTATCCCATTTCACTTAAGTAATTGTACATATGGAAGAAAGAAAAAGTTATGATCTTCTTCATCTTCACCTGAAAGCCTTTTCAAATACAAAACCACCACAGTTTATGAACCTCAAACATACTGGACAAAAGGGCCTGCCTACAAGCCACCCAGAATTCACTGTGGTTCCAGTTCTTTGCCAAATCCTTAGCTCTCCATCCCAAACCAAGAATTCAGCAAACCTATACTCAAGTGCTTTGCCTTTTTTTCTTTATTTTATTTTTATGTGAGAGACAACGTAGCTGTTGGCCCAAACTAGAAAGGCCTCAGGGATGAGGGACAAGTAGGGAGATTTCCCTAGGAACGGCTTTTTAAAAAGCAGCCAGCAATACTCCCAGTCTGCCAGAAGTGTTATAGCTGTACAGCCGACAGTTTACAGCTTCATTTTGGAAAGGTGTCAATGCCTGATACTGAACATGCCGTGGTACGAACACTGCCRCTGAAGAAAGTGATATGTTGTTTTCAAGGACACAGGCAGTAACAGGCTACTGCTTAATAAAGCAGAGAGCTTAATTTAGGTGTTAGCATGACAAGTAAAAAAGGTTGTATCATCTCAGCCAACCCTAATGTTTATTGAGAAGGCAGGAGTGTTTTTTTGGGGGAAGGTTTGTTTCAAAATTCAAGCAGGGCTAAGGACATTCACAAGCAGTTCTGAGCTGCTTTACACATTCTTCACTGTTTTTTGCTAGAGCTTGCAGCAGAGCTGGCCTCTTCCTGTGTTACTGAAGGCTGCAGGTTCAGATTTACTGATAAATAAATGCCTCCTGGATGATTTTACAGAAGCCGTGACTGTCAATAGCAAGTTGATTTTTTTTCTGGCAAGTTTTATTCAATGTGAAGGCAAGGAAGAATTTCTGAGGTTGACAGCACTGTATTTCAGCAGATTCCTACAGGCACAGCAAGGGGCATGCAAGAGCAACACTTGAAAGAGAAGGTACTTTCAGAGATCTACACAGGACCAGAGAATTGCCCTTCATACCTCATAACGTTATCATCAATCTGCATAAGGGATGTTGCTGTATAGAGTTTGCTCAGATCAGCATCTGACAGGCTTTGTGGCTTCTTCATGTTATCTCCAAAAAGAACTTGCCTGAAAGAGTAACATCAAGAAAAACATCCAAATAACATGACAAGGGCAGCAAAGCCATGACCTGTTCAAGGACAACTAAGTTTACCAAGTCTGACAAGATAAGAATAGAAGTGGGCTACATATATATGAGGCTTTCTTGGGAACAAGCACAGCTTATTCGTCCACCTCCCTTTGCAGTAAGGCATAACAGAAACCCTAGCAGCCTCTTTATAGGAAAAAAATGTTTTCCTGTTATACTGAAAAACTGCATGAGGGGCCTCTAAAAAGAATCTTCCCAGAACAGACAGCACTAAGGGTATTTGGAACAGAGGCTGGGTTAGAGGGAGGGTCCTTTGGCTTCAGACCAAACCCGTGGGTGTCTTGGGTGAGAGCACTAGCAGTCCTGGGCATAGCATCTCCTTCACCATCTGGTCCTAAAGTCTCCCCAGCACAGATATTAGGTTAGCTCACACAGCAGAAATTACTTGGGGCATTACCTTAGCAGAAAGCTATTTACTATGGACACTTGTCATAATTAGTTATTGCCCTCAGGAGAGGATGTGTTTCTTTACCAGAACAAACTGCTCCCCTAACAAATAGAACAAAAGCCACAAGTTGGAAAGGGGTTTTTATTCCCTTTCAGAGGCAGCTGCAGGGCAGAGTAGGAGGGAGGCTAGGTTTGATTTGGGGGAGCTGCCTTAGAGCACAAGTGATTATGGAAAAAAGTTTACTTAACAGATTTGCCTTCAAGCCAGCACTGGCTTTTTCTGGGTTATGAATTTAAGTACCTTTTAATGGGGGCTTACCTAACTTCACATGTTAAATTTGGTCAAGTTGTCTAAATATTTGTCAATCTGGAATGAATTATGTAGATCATCCTACATGTCAGCTGCCATAATTCCTTCTACAAGTGTTTCATACTGCACAGGAGTGTAAACAATAAACCAAAAGTTTGCAAGTGACACATGCTCTTAATTGGAATGGGTCTTGGATATTCCCCTCCTTTTCCCTCAAGTCAGGCAACTTCAAATATACACAGATGAGGTACTTACACATTTATTGCCCTAGAAAGAAGTACCCAGAGAACTTCTGATGGAGGAAACAACAACATTGAGCATGTCACCTGTTTAACACACACATTCCTTTGATATGTGAGAGCCACAGTTCACAACAGCAGCACAGGGATCCTAAAAGTACACTTGCACTCCAGGAAGAGCAACACTAAGTATTTTGCTGGCTACATGCTCTTTCTAGAGGAACAGCTAGAAGCCAGAGCTACAGTTTGACTATTTGCTTATTTAATAAGCAGCAGCCCCATACAGCAGATCTTGAAGATTAATCCTACCTCAGGTAGGTGGCAGAACAAGAGGCTCCTTGAATAGGGAATTCTTTGGCTAGAAGTGAAACAGATGCAGAATACTCCACTTTGAAGTCTAATTGCAATGTTTTCCTGTGCACATCTTGTTTATTCATTAAGCAAGTGTCTTCGGAAGGCAAAAAGACAACAAAGCCTGCTTTCTTCTAACAAGATCACCAAAGCTTATTTGTATATTTTATGGCATATGAATGAGATTGACATGGGCTCCCCTTCTCTGTTGGTTCATCTAAAGACCACCAAGCAAGGAACTGGTGCATAATCTTTCAGGAGTCCTATTTTAAAGGACCGAGAAGAAAAATCCAATATTGCAATTGACCCAATCAATACTATCAGTGTAAGTGATGTACTGCAGTACCTATGAGAAAGGATGATCTTCTTCATGTTGTCTGCCATGAGGAAGTTATAAAATCTTCTACATTGATCCCATTGCATGAAGGTTTCCTGTGCCCTAGAAAAAACACAGTGCAGAACAATCAAAGCTGTTAATGGAAATCTTGAAAGATCAGATTAATACACTGTAACATCTTATGGCAGCCTAAAGGCTATGTAAACAAATCTCCAGGCCTTCCCTGCCACGGCTTAACCTTTTCCAGGAAATGACTTCCACTTTGATGAAGTTTGGTAGTATCAGAAAACAGATCTGCAGTCTCATTTTGCACAATGCAATTAGCTGTTTTGATCACAGCATTTAAGAGCCATCAATCAAGATCTGCAACACTGACAAGAGGATTTTAGTATCCCTTTGCATAAGTTGAATGTAATTTACTTAATGCAACTACCAAGGAAAGGACTAAAACCTGTTGCTGAACAAGTGTTGTCTATTGTGTATACTAGCTTTGCAGAGGAAGTAATTTGTGCAGATGTTTCCAACATGTACAGCACTATTATTGTTTTAGCTTCATTGGCAAGAGATGTAGGAATAAATACTATTTGCAGCTGCAAGTGGCATCTGAGTTGAAGTCTTTACCTATTCTCAAAGCAGAATGGCACTTCACAGCTTATCTGTTGTTAGAACAGAATTAAAGTCATCCAGACTTCTGTGAGCTCTGCCAGATACCAGCACTCCTTTGTTAGGCAGGGTCATGGGCAGGTTATAGCTTTACTCTTAGCAGGGTTTGCTGTTACTGAGGAAACACACTATCATTTACTGAGCAAACTAAGAATGCTGGGAGCAGTTTCAGCTACTGAAGTACTCCTACCATTTAAACATTAACATACCATGAGAACTACGGTGGATTTAGCACTACCTCCCAAGCCACAACCTACAAGTCCCCTACCAGAGCAAAAGCAAGCTATGTTTTCTTGTAATAAGCCATACTGGAGTATGGAATTTTTTTTTTTTTAAAATCCTTCCTTACCTTTTTGTCTAGCCAGGCTATACCTACCATGTTTATGCCAGGACAGGGGAAATGAAGGAAGACAGGAAGATGCACATTTCTTTCTTCACAAAAGATTTTCCAAGCAATCCTTTTAAGTTATTACAAGACATTTGAAGTTAAAGCTACTACATTTCCCTGCAGTTCCTGTGGTGTACAGTAGTACTCCTAATACGAAGAGCTGCAAGCACTGAAAAAAGGCAGCTTCCAGTATCTTGAGTTCTGCACAGGTTTCAAAGCTGAGGACTCTCCCCACAGCCTGTAGCTATGGTGAAGATGCATTCCACAAGATCAAGAAGCAGAATCAAGCCTGTGCAGGCAGAGATTAAGGAATAAGGAGACATGTCCCCGTTTAGCCTCGGGGAACAAATTCCCCAGACTCTGTGTTAATTCATTAAACTAAGAGCCTCATATTCTTCTGGCAGATCCTAGTATTGCTGCTACTTTATTATGCCCATCTATGGGACTCATGCTTAATGYTCTGGAAAGGCTTTCGTATTTCAGATCCCTGGTTCACCTTGCTCACCACCACTTTTTGTCCTTTACTTCCTAAAGTTATTTGGGGATAAAGGCTGTACAAGCTAATAAAAAAAGAAAATGGAATTGTAAACTAACTGATCATGTCTACCTGGGTAATCCACTTTCATGTAGCCCAGAGGGATGARGCCAGTTATTTTAACCTACCAGACCAAGCCCAGGAAGGCTGAGGCTTAACCATTCCACCTGGAGGTGCTTTGTACCTCCTCCCTCCCACTTCCATACCCAAGGGCACAARGCCCTCCCTATCCTGTCTTTTGCTTAGTAGATATTTACTGATATTGCTTTCCCCTAGCTCTTCAGCTAATTAGCATTTAAAGCAGAAATAGATATTAGGGAGGGAGACAAGATCTGAAAAGCCTTCCTGCTGATTGCCCAGTAATGCATAGCACATGTTTTGTGACTGGAGATTTGCTAGTAGATGCTTACCCAGCAGGTGGAGTCAAGAGCTCAATAATCCACACAACCCACTGAAGACTTGCATTAAAGTCAGACAAGCAGCTGTTATTTTTCCACATGAAGATTCAAGTGCAGTATTGTTAAACAGGTTGTCCTTGTCCTGCTATTCTACCAGCACATCATGACATACTACTACAGAAATCAGCTTAGGGAACAGCATTGCTCGCGACATAATTTTGGACACCAGAAATACAATATTGCATAATTGCAGAAGATGAACCAAGTGGACCACAGCCAGATGTGATCCTTGCAAACCCCGTCTGATGGCTGCAATTGAGAAGCTGGCTTCAAAAGGATGCTCTGTGCTCCATGCCAGAACCTCAAGACAACTAAGAACATTTTACTTGAAACAAAACAGAAAAACTGTTTCTGAAAGCATCTGTTCAGATTTTAAGGGTGGGAACTTATGGGGACCTAGCAGTAGATTATACATTCTTTTAGCAGTAGTCACATCTGATCTCAAAAGGGATTAGGTATGCTGGAATATTACTGAAGTGCATATCAAACTTTTAGTCACATCTTAATGCTTCCAGTAAAGCTTCTTACTTTCACCTGTAAGAGCTTAACTCATAAAAGGTGTCTTCAGACTGCTGACTATCAAACTGGTCCCTGTACAGGCAGAGCATCAGCAGCATCAAGAGAGTTCCAGCTACCTTGACCAGGCTGGGAGGCCAAATTCCATAGCAAGCCCCTCACAGGGCTGCCATAGTTTCACCATTTTTATCTGCCCAAAGGATCTTGACTCAAATACCCTAGTCTCAACAGCCCCTTTTGCCCTTCAAATAGTCTCAGGGCTCAAAAGTGCAGTTAAATTACTGTAAAGTCAGCTACACCTTAGTACTCGTCCATATGTACAGACAGTTAAAAACTGAAAGCAGTAGCTTAGCCAGTTACACTGTTTTAATCTTCGTTAACTGTGCATACATGGAAAATACTGCACATTAGTTGAGCCACCAGTTTTCAAGCAGCAGTGCTGTACCCAGATCCTCCATCAGTAAATGCAAGTGTTAGCACTAGGTGGAGCCATTACAGCTCTTGAAGTGCTACAGCCTTGGCTTCCAGGTGGGGAACCACAGGTTAACATTTTAGGCAGACTTCAGGGCTATAAGCCTTCTCCTCCCCACCTTCCAAATTGCATAACATAGTTGCAAGTGCCTCTCCACCTCCTCATCAGCCCACAGCACTGTTTCAGTGCCACACACTAAGAGGGGAGCATGGACTGACAGTGTATGAGCTGTGTGTCTCTTTCCAGTCTCCCCAGGTAAGAGCTGCCAGATGAAACTGCACACTGAAGCCAGAAAAGCTATTATGAACCAACGAATCCTTCTCAGAGAGTGACGAGAAAGTGTAAACTATTGCTTGCAAATGTGGCATCATCTCAGCCGTTTGTCATGCTGCCCAGCCTGCCTGGTTAATTACACCAGGACTGCATGGGGAATGCCTCCTCTTAGGATGCTGTAGCAATTCTGCCATGACACTGAGTTAGGCCAGCTCACCCACATAGACCAGACAGTACAGAAAACTTATTTGCATTGTTGACAGAAAACTTATTTCTGCTGCCAAATCAACAAAGCTTTGGTTGCTTCTTCAGGAGGGTGGCATCCCAAACACTGCAGTCTGTCAGACCAGTTCAATGCAAGAGAAGAAACACACTCTTCCCCCTGCCCTTCCACACGCACCCTGCCAAAGATCTGCCCCCTCCTGCACCCCCAGAAGAGACCGGCATGGAGAAGTCTCTAGACCCACCTCAGCGCACTGTACCCCTGGCACACGCTGACRCAGCACAGGACTCGCTCCTGGTTGGCCTGGTTCTCTCCCAGGTATTTGCACACAATGTTTCCACCCAGGCTGAATCCCACAACAACCAGCTGGGTCTGAGGGTAGGTCTTCTTGATGTAATTAACCATGGCACCAAATTCCCAGGTGCAACCTAAAAATAAGGACAAAGTCAAGAATCATCTTCTAACATACCTAGATTCCCAATTCAAGCTTCAGTTGTGTGCTTTAAGTTCAGCCCTTTCTGACTTTTCAATAACCTTAAGGTTTTAAGAGCTCCGATTCACACATGTGTTCATGTATCTATTTTATGAGTCCTGTGGACCTTAGCTCATGCCTAGTTCTGACAGAGTGCCAAAGTAAGATGAAATTAACTTGCTTAAAAATCATGACAACAGCTAATCTGACAATCCAAACTCTTCTTTCTAAAGCAGCTTAAAAAGCAGAGTCCAACAACTCTGGCCTTGACATTACTATTTAAGAACAGCGCACATCATTACCTTCCCGAGGCATTTTGCCACTTCTGAACTTAAGTGGGGCGTCTGGAAAGCAGCTTGCTCGTTTGCTTTTAGCAAGACTGCCACAGATCCTTAAATCCATGCTGATGCAGGGAGGTGATGGAAATGCAGAGCTGGCTCTGTCAGGACAGAGCTCTGTGGACTGTTGCAGAGCCTGACTAAGCAGGTCCTCTCTGGAATCAGAGGGAAGGGTTTAAGCAGAGGTAGCTAGCCCTTTTTAACCACTGAAGAGGTAAAGATACTGCAGCTTCCTGGAAGCCGTATGGGTATCCCCTCTTCAAGAGAAGAGGTAAGTGCCTCTATACAGATCTGTTCTGCTCTCAGCTAACACCCACTTGCATCCCACAGGCTGCAGGCACCGAGGGATCCAGCTTCTGGCAGTACTGGGGTCCTCAGATTGTTTGACAGACTTGAAGGTCTCCACACATGCAGCATCTGAGTACCTACAGCTATTTCCCCGCCTCTGAGTTTGGGAAAAGGAAACATGAAGAGAAGCAGCTGCAAAACTGATGGYATTAGTACACTGGTATCAACGTCTATGCGCTTTGTTAACCTTCCCATTGGATTTAAGACTGCAAACTGCACAGGAGGCATGACATGAACAACAGAAATAAAACTCCAGCTGTTTATTCCTGTCTAGAGTCAGCATCTCAGCTCTATCCTGTGGAACTTGTCCAGGGAGATAAATCCTAAGAGTTGGGATTCTACCCTCTGCCAACCTAACAGTGCTCCACTGTGTCCCCATCCCAACTGTAGCATCCTTGCTAGACATCAGACTCAGGTTTCAGCTAGCTCTGGAGTAGACTGAGCACCAGGGTTTGTGTTTCCTTCCGTGAAACAGCAGACTTCTGGCTGAGCGTTTCAGCAGGGCTTGGGCACTTCCTTATGAACATTCTTAATGAGCAATTTTCCTCAAGATGACAAATGCTGCATTGCTCTGGTTTCCTCCGGAAGAAGCCAGCAGTCAAAATACTTCAGTGTTTGACCTTCATGATTTGAGGGCAGCTGGCAACTATTTCAGAAATCCCAAACTAGAACAGCAACAGGTCAAGCTTGATATAAAGGCTGGAGGATTCAGCAAGTCCCAAATTTAGGCTACTTGCTCCTCAACAACTATGTCAGGAATCCAGCAAAAGCTGGAAGGACACTAGTATATTTGGGTTGGAGGCAAAGTAAAGTCTGCTCATGGTCTTGCTGGCACTCCATTTAACAAGCAACTCTGTCAAGTTATTTACTGTCTTACTCATAGGAAGTGCTAGGCATTCCTTGCCCTTTCCAAGGCTATAAAAGACTCAGAAAGGTATGTCTCAAGAGCTGCACTACACAATAACTCCCTAAGGTCTAAAGCAAAGCTCCATGGAAGAAAGCTCTCAACTTCTATCAAAAAAGCAAATGCTCTAAGGAGGCCAAGCTTAGTTCCCAAGACATGGTAGGCTTGAAGCCATTAACAGCCTAGGAACTCAATACAAATTGAGGCACTTGGTATTCCTGAAATGTTTTCCACTGAGGAGTAGATTTAATAACTGTAGAACAAGTAACATAGCATTACTGCCTATTTGCCTGCCAGACCCAGAATCTCAAAGCACAATATTTCTATTTTGGCAATTCAACTGTTCAAGATAAACATTCAAACTGTTAATCCAAACTCTTAGCAGAATCTTACTTATCTTTAAAAAAGAAAAAAGAAACCTAACACCAGTCTGCTAAACCCACAATTGACTCATGACATAATGTATCTATAGATGTTTGCAGTAAAGAGGGACATGAGGCTCAAGAGAACTCAGGAACAAGCGGATCGGGTCGCAGGCAAGAAGGCCACATTCTACCAAGATCATGTTACTCACTAGCAGGGCAGTTAAGAATAGCTGGAGTCACCCTTAACACAGTTTCAAATCCTCTATTCCTTTTAATTTCTAGGTTAAGAAAGATTTCCTTATACTCAAGGTGAAAGCCCAAAATCATGGCAGTTAAGCAATACCACTTCTGTAGCTTTACTGTCATAGAATTGTTGCTGTTCCTTGACATTTGTGTTACATCCAGGGACTCATCCTCATGTGTCCCTCCTAGGATAGAAATGTACTTTCTGGGTAGGCTGGTACAAACTCCTCTCATATTACAAAGCCTCAGAAGTAGCGTTTATCCTTCAGAGCCAGGTTTGTTTCACATTCCACTAAACTGACATTTCAGCATCTCTAAAATCATTTGAGCAGGCTCTTAGTAGCCACAAGAGCTTTTTCAAAACTTTTCTTTTCAAAAAACTGCCTCCTTGATTAGGATACACATGTAAGAGCTGGGAGAAGAGACAAGGAAAAGTGAATCCCAGTATTAGCCTCCCCTCTTCCTCACATGTAAGTTCAGTTTAGTTCCTAAGAAACAGTACAAAGTTATTATTCTCATTCAGATATGGCAGCTGTGTTATGCTGAAGGAGGCTGATCAAGCCCTAGAAATTCCACAAGCTTCAAAGTAAGTCCCCAGCTGCCATAAAGTACCTACCGTATGTGAACATTCGTGGAGAAGTGAGCTCAATATTTGGTAAGGCTCCCAAGTGATTCAGGACAGCACATCTGTACCCGTTTTTTTGCGCATAGTCAACAAAAGTGCGGATATACTGCTTCTCACTGTGGTTAGCAATCCCAGGGCAGATTACCATCGTGACATCCTCTGTGCACAGAAAGAGAGGGAAGTTAAGTAAATGTCACTTTATGCAAATTAAGAAATTCAGAAGGTTTCCATTTCAGATCCATGGGAAACCATCTATCAGAAGCAAGCTAAAAATCCTACTAGTCTGCCAAAAATCCAGTATGAGACAGTAGTGCTACAGATGTGAAAAAGTAATTTATGTTACAGGAGATGAACAGTTTTCTAACTTCAGGGAAAGCTGCCCAAACAGTTCTACAGGCACTGCCTAGAGACCAAGAGTAAATTCTTCCCTTGGAAGGATGTTTTTGACATTACACATGTTCTGCCTTCTGACCGCCTGTTGTGACTGCTAAGTGTGTGGAAGCTCTGGAGCCCGCTGCTCATTCATGCACCGAGTAGACTGGCTACGCTATTCTTCCCTCGTTTCCCTTCCAGAGTTGGGTGTAACACAGATCTTCAAAATGAAGCTTTGCTAAGCACAGACATTCTGATCAGCTGACATTAGCCATCATCTGCTTTGTGGCTAATCTAATGATATTTGATCTGCTGACACTGTTCATTAGTTTAACAAGATATCATTTCATCAAATAAGAAAGTGTTGTAATTCAAGTAAGCACAGTAAATTACATTCATGATTAGCATATGCGCTTCGAATTAGCTATCAGACCCTTATGTACAAAGCTCCAATGCTTAGCAGCTCTAGCCACTGAATTTTTGCCTCATTAGGAAAGCACTGCTCATRTTCTCTTCAGTGATAACAGTAACTGTTCTAGTACAGCATTATACCATGAGGATCTCAACACTGACAGTTAAAAAAGAACTCTGCTTTTTCTGAAGGCCAAATGGGAGTCATGGGCTTACAATGAAATCAGCTACTGCAGAGGTAAATTGTACTTCTGAAGTCAAGCCACAGTAACTCAGTTAAGTGTTGCTGTTACTAGCAGTAACAGTGAGTTTGAAAGCTGACATTCACTCTGAATATACATACATAATGTTGTAAGGAATCACCATGATTTTCTACTTTTTCATGGAGTTCTCTTCATGTCTGGACTCCTTCATATTCTGTGCACATGGAGCCTGTTTTCACACAGATCTCGAAACACCTACTGTTAGTAAAGACTACCAAGAATCTGTTTCTAAGGGGAAGATAAAGCCTAGTTTCTTTTCCATACACACCAGGCTATGAAGAACCTCATGCAGCTAGCCTCTGTTCTATGATCCCACAGCCTTAACAGGCAAAGGGCACTCCAAACAAGGCTCACCACCAGATTCTTTGCCAGCCTCTCACTTGAGGCACAGGTTATGGAACATTTCTTCTGCTCCTTAACTCCCCACCTCTTGCCACAAACAGTTAGTCTAGTAGGGTCTCTCCTGCTGTCTGAGGTATAGGTATACAGCAAGATGGCCTCATAGCCTCCACACATTGGTTAGTATTGCTTAGCAGCCCCCTTCCATCACCAGAACTAACATCTACCCTTTCTGCTAAATCAAGTAGCAGTGTCCTCATCCATCCCCCAGAGCACAGAATCAAGGTAAGCAGTGTCCTGGTTTCAGCTGGGACAGAGTAAACTTTCTTTCTAGTGGCTGGGGTGGTACTGCATTTTGGGTTTGGTATGAGAGGAATGTTGATGGCCCACTGATGTTTTGGTTGTTGCCAGTGGTGCAAGCACCAGTTGGGGACTTTTAGGTTTCCCATGCTCTGCAGGTGCACGGGAAGCTGAGCGGGGAGCATAGCCGGGGTGGCTGACCTAGCTGACCAATGGGGTATTCCATAYCATGTGACATCATGCTCAGTATATAAACTAGGAGGCGTGGTCTGGGAAGGGGGATTGCAGCTTGGGCAAGGCATCAGTCGGCAGGTAGTGAGCAGTTGCATTGTGCATCACCTGCTTGGTGTATTCTATTATTGTTGTTATTATTATTACTGTTCTACTTTGTTTTATTTCAATTATTCAACTGTTTTTATCTCAACCCACGAGTTTTCCTACTTTTGCCCTCCCAATTCTCTCCCCCATCCTACTAGAGGTGTGGGGGTGAGCGAGCAGCTACATGGTGTTTAGTTGCTGGCTAGGGTTAAACCACGACAGCAGCTATATGCAGCCAGAAGCTGTTTGACTGACCTCCAATGCAGTGCTCAGACTGTGGCTCAAAGAGATCAAAGGTGGCTGTTGCTCCATCTGTCATCGTGAGGTACTTGCGAAGTCCGTATGGATGTGGTGATCTCACTCTCCCCATTTTTCCATAAAGGGCAGTCTGGATATGTCCACTCTTTCCCCAGATCAGGGGTGGAATGTACCTGAAAGAAGCAGTAATTTAATTGCTTATCCCTGCTGTGTTAACAAGCCTTTGACAATAGATAAGCACTCCCATAGCAAATCTCCCCCTTGCTACCAAATATAGTAACAAATATGAAATTGTTTTTGCTATGACTGAACTGGCAGCACTGATCTTTGCAGCCTTACACAAGAGGAGAGACTGATATGCTCTCAAAGCCAAGAAATCAGCACCGATAGCAGCAGCAGAAGCCAAAATCCAGACACTCCTCTATATTGAAAAGTTACATGCATAAATGCTTCTCACCAAATACAGATAGGCCTTGTGCCTCAGTGAGATTGGGACAGCATGTTGCTAGCCAACCAAACTGACCTCCAAAACCTGTAACATGTTGTAAATCTATTTTAATTGAAACACTGAAGCCTGCTGGGTTGAGCCACATGAACTTGCATAAGCACTTGACTTCACAAGCCAGTGGCAGAAATAACAGGATTGATAGCAAGTTCTAGAAGACCGAAAGCCCCAAGACTTGATGGTTGGGATGATTTTAGATGATTTTACACAGAACTGCTTTTCTCAGTTAAGTGAAGAGGACGGTACAGAGGGATTTTGCCTCACAAGCAGAGTTAGGTAAAGCTGGGACAGTTTTAAAAGGACCTGTCAGAATTGGCTAACCAAGCTCCACTGAATAGTAAATCCCTTTCAACATGAGGCGGGACTCTACCACTTACATTTGTTTATCAAGGGCATATTAAAGCTAGATGACAAAGCAGATTGTCCTTTTTTCCTGGCTTACTGGCCCTCAAAAAAGACATGGGGGAAACACAGCTATTAGCTGGAAGGGGTTGAAGGCTTAGTTATCCGTTTTGTTAGTACAAGCAGAGGTACAAGTGGTTTAACAGGAGACATACTGTTGCCCACGTGGTGGTGGTGCAGCAGTCACCTGGCCACTCCGCAAAGGACAGACTAAGCTGATGCCTTGAAAAAGATAGTTACATCAGTTCTCCTAAACAATAAATCATTCATGCCTTCCTGTTGACAACAGCAGTCCCAGGGGACATGYTTCCAATTAAGGAGCTGTGGTCTCTGCTACACAGAGCAGGGTATCCAGAAGAAGCTTGAGAACTGTTGACACCACCTTGGATCCTGAAAGATTAGCAACTCCCTCCCCATTCTGGTTTTTTTTTTTTGGGCTTCCTGCAATTATTCCCTTTACTTCTTGAGACCACATGAAGCAGAGAGCCTGTTCTTTCATGTTTTCCCCTGTTCACAGAAAAACTAGGCAGCTCAGGGCTCAGATTTACTACTTAAGCCCACAATCCACTAGAATGTGACAGAAACCTTGCCTCCTTTGCACTCTGACAGTACCTACCCACACAGCTGGACCCTCTTCCCTATGCCAGCTTTTATGTGTTGTATCTACAACTCCCTGCTTGTTCCCCCTACATGCTGCTAAAAAAAAAAAAACAACAAAAAACAAACAAAAAAAACCCAAACCCAAAAATCTTCCTATAGAAATAAGAAGTATCTAGGCTTGTTTAACAAGACAAGAGCAGCAGTACACTCTTTCTCCCTGTTCTCTTCCCTGATCCATGAGGGAGACTTCTTACAGTCAATGCAACACAGTAGCTCATTGTACAGTTTCACTCAGTTTTTGCAAGAGCACTTCCCAAAGAGACACAAAATAGATTTCCATGGAAGTAGATACCACTTCAATAAAAGCTACAAAAGCTGCCAACTGATGACTGTAACCTTGTAAATTGGCCCTCAGTGTATCTTGAATTTGATCTCTCAACTATAAAGCTTTTCAAAGAATCTGCATGAGGCTAGTAGCACTATCTATCTTTTATCAGCCCAGCATCTCTGCACTGGGAGATATGCACTGCAGGCGGGTCTTGCAATGTGCAGCATGCCAGCCGTGCACAGGTTCTCAGCAATGATGGGGACTGTACAAGCTCATCCTCTGCAATTGCTGGTAGAGATGGAAAAGTAGTCAGTGGAAACATTCTCACGATTCAAAGTAGGTATCCATTGGGATAGTGCAGTCAATGTAATTGAGGCTGCACAAGAAGAACTACAGATGGTTCTGCTCAAGTCACATACAGCTCACTGCAGAGGGTTTTGAACAGCAACTATTATGCCAGATTGAAGAGACATAGCTCTTCTAGCATAAAAAAAGCAGCTAGCTTCACCCCAGTCATTTACTTTACAACCAGCTCAGGTCAGTAGCCATACCCCACACTAGACTGCTAGATTGGCTTTTTGTCTTCTTTCACAGAAGTCCTTTGCAGATAGGTTTTGCTAGCAGCTTTTTTTGAGGGGAGCTGTCAAATACAACCTATAGTAAGAATTTGCAGCTCTTTTAGAAGAGACTCAGACGTCAACATTGTTGCATGGTTTCTAATCTTAGGTTAAGCACATGCATTGGAAAGTTTTGGTGATTCTGCTTCTATACAGCACTTTTCAAATCAAAGATTATCCCAGGTAAAACCCAAAGTCTTACCCCACAGGGCTAACAGGAAAGCAATTTCTCCAGCTACAACAGCCAAGTTATACACCTGTGACTGATTACTGCTACCACCTAGATAAAAAAAAAATCAAGGATCTCTGCAAGCACCAATCTTTTCCTCATATTTACTTACAGTTCAGTTCCCAGCTATAAGTTATAGTCATCCAGTGGAACAGATGCAGCAGCTGCACATACCACAGGATGTTGTTAGAGAGGAAATTAGAAGAGTCTTCAAAGCCTCACCACTACTGCTGGAGTTTAAGTGAAAGCAAATGGCTTCAAGCATACTGCTTACTAAGAGTGTACTACTTACCACAGCCTGCCTCCTCAGGTCACAGCTGGTTTCTCTGGGAAAAAAACCCAAACCTGCCTTTGAATAACCCAACTGGAAGTTACCTGAAGTACTGATCTTCAGTAAGTCAAACCTTTACACAGCTTTTACGTAGGCAAACAGCAGATGCAGTTTCTTTGAGATGTTCTTCATTAAAGGAAAGACTAAAACCAAGGCAGGAATCCCTGTGACTCCATCCGTAACGATGGACAAACGCTACCTATGGGTTCCACATTTCCATCTGAAGGCTAAAACTGTGTGAAGTCCTACAGACAAGGGTGCATTCACTGCTTGCTCCCTTCAGAGTGCACAAGTTAGTGTTTCTGAGCATCCTATGGACCAAGCAAGTAAAATGCTCTTTTACATTAACTCCAGTCAGCTGTTTAAGCAACACACCGCCTGCAGCAAAGATGTGCTAGCGTTAGTCACTCTGCACGTAACTACACTCTTCTAGATAAATATTCAAAGGTCAAGTTCCAGCATGAGTAATGTGCATAGGACAGTACTCTGATGCAGAGATTTGTTACTCCCACTTAGTCATACTTAAGCATGTTAATTATATTTCTGCAGTTTGCACTTAAAAAAAAGCAGTTAAAGCTCTGAAAAACAAGCTACTGCTCTAACACTTGCATGTAATCTCACCTATCTTTTCTTTCACCACTGCCCATCAGCCTTCAAGCAATAGGCTTATGGTAAGATAGATATCCTAAAATCCCTTAAGTATCCAGGCTCCAGGAGACCGAACATCACAAGACTTCAACAGGGAAGGGGAAAGAAGTTGCCCAGATTGTATGYATCTTGCACAATCAGTGAAAAACTAAGACAGATTAAAACTCACCTTACCAGACTGATGCAAAAGCAGGCAGCTATTAAAAATATTAGACTTTAATTTACCAAGACAAGTTGCCAATCTAACATACTACAAGCCCTATAAAGCCTTGACACTAACAAAGTGATGCCTCTGTATCACTGCATTCCAGTAAAAGCTGTCCTCAGCTGATGGACAAGTTTGACTTTGCAAAGCATACTTATAATCTATAGCAGAATCGGGTGTATGATCTGCCAGACTATTTCTGTTGACCCTCCATTTTGGCAATGGACAAATCTGTTTTTGAAAGTCTTCCTATGAGTGACTTCTATCTACATTTTTGAGACAAAGTCTACAAGAACTTTCAAGACCAAGTACTGAGCATAATACAGGACTGTACAAGATTGAAGGACAAGACATCTTTTTATCCAAGGTTTGTGTGGACTTTCAGCTTACTTTTACTAAAGCCACACAAAGATGAGGGCATAGAAAGAACTCTTCAGTCATGAAGGTGCATGATACCACACTGATAAGGCAAAAAAACCAGCCAGGAATTATGCAACAGTCCTCACCCTCTGAAAGTGCAGATCAGACAAGCTAAATTTTATTTAAGCTGTATTATGTGAAAAACAATTCCAGAGASATTTTCATACTCAATCCAGCTGAAAAACCTAACTATCCAGTGCTGACAGCAATAGCTAGCACAGATTGTTTTGCAATGAAGCCAACATTCCTCATGGCAAACAGCTGAAAAGAGATGCTCCTCTGAAACAATCATCCTGTAGGCAGAAGAACATGTACTCAGGCTATTTTTCTTAGGGCTTACCTTAACAAAACCAGCTCAGCAGGGCATGACACATGGAAACATGAGCTAGATATGCAGCCTGAGCAACTAAGTAGTATCCAGTTTAAGGAGCATTCAAGCATTGCCCTTTAGATTTTATGCTAAAACCATCACTACTGCTAAATTTAACTGTGTCTTCCAAACAAGGCCCCCTCACTCATAAAAGCAGGTGGCTTCCCTCCAGCATTGATTTTAAGTAGAAACAGGAGAAGTGTTCAAGGACATGACAGACTTCAACTTCTCTATAATGCCTGCTATAAACCGAAGTGGTTTTGAAAAGCAGTGTACTGTAGAGATTATCCCAGTACAGCAAGTTTCACTGTATGGAGATGATTCACTATGCATTCCTCGGTGTGCCCTGTTCCAGCAAAGCTGCTCACAGATGTACGAGAGCCCAGGCACGGGCACCATGTCTATAAGCAGCATTTCCACTGTTCTGCAATAGCAGTTTAGAGATGACAGGAGCTGAGCAGCCAGCTGGGTGGTGAACAGCAGTCAGGAAGACCTCTTGCCAAAGAGGTATATGCATGCCCACACAAGGACGAGGATGATGTATCACAATAGCACAGACAAGCAAGTACTGATAACATAGGAGATCCAAAGGCAAAGTTGTATTGTACTACAAAAAAAAAAAATCTCAGTTTCTGTGAAACAAAAACGGCTTCCCAGTTTGCTCCAGACCCAGAGGCTTTCAACTGACTCTTCCCTGTTTGACTTGGTGAGCAGCAATAGATATTGAGCACTCTGAGTAAAGACAAATATTTGAGGCAGCTAGTTATGGCTTCCCGTAACAGGATTCTGCAACAGAAGGCAGACAGGAGAACAGGTCTGTGGATGCCAGTTACTTATTATGGAAGCTGACTTATATGGCACAAGTACAGAGTTCATCAGTCTTAACTGGTTAAGTGAATTCATAGCCAGTTACATAAATCTGTTCACAAACGCTAATGTTTTAGCTCCAAATGCTGTGTTTCAGCTGTGCAGCGCAGCCCCACATCTTGATAGGTGGCTGTCCACAACAGTGCCCAAGAACAAGAGAATTCCTAAGTGTTTCACAAACATTCTCCTAGCATTTTAACATTAAAAACAATTCCAACATGTGATTGTAGATTAAGTTTTAGTGGCTCTCAGGCAGCAGATTATGATTTTAGAGCACGTACATCGCCCAGTATACAGGAATTTAGGAAAGCAGCAGCTGTATAAGCAGCTCACACAAAGCACATAAAAACTGTGCTATTTTTATTAGCAAGCATCAGCATTCAGGTCCTCAAAGATCTGAAGTGGAAGTTCAGCAACAGGCTTATTTCTGGAGCATTACTTCATTTCATCTGAGGAGATTAACACTTTAAACATTAACTCTTACATCAGCTTTGATGTACTGTAGTACATTGGATACTGATGGCAAGAAAGCAGAGCCTACAATTTGTCCATGTCAGGGGACACCCCGAGAACTGCTACCTGCATTACAACAGGCAACAGGTTATTTTTTTTTCCCTTTACAGAGCGGTTTGGAGGTATTTAAAGGATGCTTTACAAATCAAACCTTGTTTGAACCTTGTCCCTTATTTGATGCTAGGGGTCACAATTTGAATTCCAATCAAGAAAGCTCATCTAAACATCCACGGGCTTCAATCCCCTCCCCCCCCAAATATGTAGAAAGCAGCTTTTTCTGCATCAGCTCAGCTAGACTGTTCAATGTGATGAAGACACAGCAAATATGTAACAGCATAACTTTAAAGGAGCTTATGGAGCTTCCATGTCCCCTGAGCCTCTGAAAAAGAAACTAACGTTAAGTGGAGTAGAAGTGTTTGCTGCCCATAGAAACTGCATGAAGTCAGATTTATTTAAAAGTACAGACTGGCCTCCTTGGTTAAACCACCTCCTTCTCAATTTAGGCAGCTTTTATTTAGTAAAGTGCCCATCACAGCCCTCCTCAATCTTCAGTGACTACAAGAAATATTCTAGTCAAAACAGGGCATGAGTATTACAGCACATCTTCCTTGCTGATGAGAGCTGAAGAATGCAAGGCTGCTGCCAATGCCACAGCAGAGCACCTAGCAAGGATTCAGACCCCCTGAGGCTGCTTCTCTCCCTAACGTCAACTTACCAATAGGGAGCTGCCATTCTTCTCTACCTCTCAACATGTTCACCTGCCAAAGCTTCAGGAGTAACACTGTTCTTCTAGTTTATTATTCTCCTGGAAGCGTTCCTCCCAGGGTAAAACACTAAGGAGTTGACAGGAATCAAACACTGTTTGCTATTAGATGGAGGAAAACAACATTGAAAAGCTTGAAGCCAGCTTTTCTGACTACTTGTCTCCCTGCATCTAGGAGAAAAGCAATGACAGTGCAAAAGTGTCTTCTGGTACCAGGCAGCCTGCTTATCCAGTATAGGTTACTGTGCAAACAAAGGATAAGAAGGATCTAGGCTGGATCTTTGACAGTATTTACTAACAGGCTTGACAGTCATTTGCCTCAATCTTTGAGAAGCTTGCCTTTATTAATGATAAAAGTGTGCAGACAGCGAGGATAATTATTTTCGATAAGGATGACACTTGTGCCACGCCTCTACAGGAATAAAGATACTCACACACACTTGATGGTAAAAGAAATTGGGAACAGCCAAAAAAAATCTCTAGCCCAGTACAGCAAGCATTGGCCAAATTTGTCCTCATGAATCAAAGAGCCAATGCTGCATTTCTACAGGAATAAGAGAGCAGATAGCAGACTTTCTGTACCAATTTGAAATACAGGAAAAGGAGACAGCTGCAGCCAGGGGTTAGGCCTGAGTGCTCAAGGGCACCAATAGCTGCGCTGATTTGCAAGAGCTTCCATGCAAGAAGCAGTTCTTTGAATGAAAAAGGGTCTGATTATGCTACTCCACTTGGTAAGCCAAAGTACAGAACTGGACAGGGGTAGAGGAAGAGAAATAAAGAGGTAAGAAAACGTGAGCTCTAAGACGACAGAGTCTATTGCTTACCAGTGTTTTATCGATATGTAGAAAGCTTCTAGCAGTTCAGAGAATTGTAAAAAGCAGTACTAACATCTGCAAGTACAAGGTACCTGGCACGCAGCCAAATCAGGCAGTTTTACTATCCAAAGCTCTTAAATTATTCATCCACCACCACTTGGCTTACTGAATGACACTATGGTGACAATGTATTGAATAGGTCCATAGGTGAGGATGGTGCCATGAAGGGGAAATAAAATCCAAAAGTGTTTTTTCCAAGTATTTTTGAATAGCTGCACAGATAGAATAACTTCGCTTATTTCTGCTTTCTCCCAGCAATACCCTCACCCCTTCCTCCCTTAAGCATAAGGGAGCTGAACAAACCATGTCTGAAAGCCAGTTCACAGCCATACAGAGGAACCAGTCTTATAATAGATCTTACAACAAACCCAGTACTGATATAACAGAAGGGATTGCTGGGCTACTTATTTTGCTTTCATGGTAGAATTTGAAAAGAGCTGCTTAATCAGCTTTCCTAACACTCTAAATAATTAGCAAGTAATCAAAGCCTTACAAGATTTTTCAGTGCAGTATGACACAAGCTGTTTTCACATAGCTTTTTGCTAATTAGTCCCACAAACTATTTCATGCAAAATTGCAGGAATTTAAATATATTTGTTCCCCTTTAGTCTCCAGGTGACTTTCATGCCTGAAGACAGGATTTCTTTGATTTTTTTTTTAAATGTTTGTATTAAAAAAGTCTGTGATAACATCAATAGAATAGCAAAAATCACATACACATCTTAGAGTTGTCTTTCCTGTAAGCCCTTTCAATCCCCAACATCAATTATATTCCTGTCTCCCCTAACATAGTACAGAGGTAACAAGACTGAACTACCACCTATTGACACATTTGGTTCTAGTTTGTTTCAGCTGAGTTTGTTTCCTGGGGTCATGCAAGCCTTTCAGGCCATGTTCTACCCAAGAACCACATGTTGGAAACCACTGCTACACTTTTCAGAGAAGTTGGCAAGCCTGAGCTCTGAGCTGATCCAGAGAAAGCAAACAACCCGAGATCACACACTATTAACACAACACTAGGGTTCTGCAAGAAGCTCTTCACTCCTGCAATTAATGCACAACATGTGTACTGCAATTTTTAGATATGTTCTGCGTTTTCACTCCTTTGGGAATGCTTTGTTCTCCAACTGAGTGAAAGTCCAAAACATGCCTCTAATACGGTAGTGCTAGGAGCTTGTGCCATGAGAACAGAGCTGAAATAGGAGTAAAACAGACTCTGTATTAGCTTACAATCTGTTTCCAAAGATTAGTCTGATACTAATATGCCTTCAAGACTGGTAATTAGCACAGCTTCATGCTTGCTCTTTCAGTGACTAGGGACATGTCAATCTGGAGTGCCAACCCTGAGATGACAAGTGTCTAAGATACACTAAGGAGGTTCTAGTTACCTGGTATTTTTTAGAGAAGCAACTGCTTTGCAGTTAAGGCACCAGTCATAATCAAGAATCCAATTTCAATGCCCAGCTTCAACACACTCTTATGTTACTACCAAACTCAGAGTGCATCAAGGAACCCTCTTTGGGCTCCAATTTAAAACTGATAATGCTTTGTTTCCTTTAAGAGTTTACAGATCCTATGGCCTAAGATCTTACACCTTATGTAATCAAGGCACCTAACATAGCACTGCTAAAAGCCTCTCATCTCCCCTAGAATGACTATCATTAAGTCAGCTTGACTTTTGAGACCCAAAAGGAAGGTTCATGCAGCTGCACTCAGCGCTTAGTAGATAATTGATGTATTTAGGGCTTCTAAATAGGACTTGCAAGTTTTCAACGTGATTGCAGAAGAGAAATACCGTAATTAAAGTCCTTGTACCTCTAAAGCCTCATGAAATTGTAGAAAATGCTTCATATTATTGGTGAAGGTAAGGGCAGCTGCACTGATTCTGGAGGTCCTAGAATGGAAGGTCAAGGATCAGCCTGCTCAAATACACAGTTAACATAAGGTCAATTTGAAAGTGGATGCAACAGGCTTAGAGCTGGCCAGTATGTCATTACTTTACTAAACTAGTTATGATGATGTGCTCTACCCAGTAATAAATTTCATTAGTCTTCAATCAACTTAAGGCACTTCAAATAAGAGTAGGCACTTTAAACTAATAGCCATCCCTGTGTTCATTATAAGTGCACAGACACACCATGAAAACGTTTCCATCCTGTGAGCCCTGACAGATTTCTTCCCTAATAGAAAGGAGAGTACCTGAACAGGAACAAGTGCTGACTGCATGCATCCCTCCCCCATTTCCACAGACAGTGGGCTATATAGTGCTGGTATAGTACAATATCAGCATACAGCTACTATACAGAGGGGCAGGGATGACTTCTTCCATACATCCATGGAGAGCCCTGCACAATAAGGCTTCATCCTAAACCCAGGTACCTGGGACACTAACAATAATGAAATACTTGACTTGGAACAGGTTTATTTTGTCAAGAGAATACCTTGACATTAATTTGCACTTAGTTTTAAGAAACACACTAGGCAGAAGAATAGTTAAGTGCAGCTCTTCTCCCTCTAACACAGGTCAACATGGAAAAAATATACTACTTACTCTTTGGTCAAAAGTGGGCAGGATTTGAGTAGAAAGCGAGCCAAAGCGGAGTCCTGGTAAATGAGTTCAGGAGGGGCAGTTGGGCTTTTTAAATTCAAGCAGCGAACAATAACATACAGAACAGCAGCAACTGCAGCTAGCTTCACCCCATCAAACACCGCCGGCAGCTCAGGGGTTTCCAACATTGCACTCATTTTGAGCTGGAGATAAAAACCAATATTAAAGCTTTTTGCAATATACTGTTGGATACGAATATCAATTGCCATGTTAAATATAAGACTGTGCTAACCAACTAAATTTGTCAGTTAACACTGCTACAAAAATCCTAGCATATCAACTCAGATCAGCAATTTTTAAGATGAAAGGAAGTTTATTTTGTACTGCTCTAAACACCCTGACCACCACAAGAAATAGAGACTGGATAATCAGTTGGGAAGGAGATTTATTCCTAATTAGTGCTGCACTAGAATTGCAACAGTGTCTCAGGTGTCAAACCCTACAGTGAGCAGCCAGTCAATACTCTCAGGATCTTGGCCAAGACTATCCGGCTCAAATAGAAGCTGAGTGAAAAGCCAGGCTATAAAGGCACATCAGCAGCTTTGGATTTGTGTTTCTTCCCAGATGTACAAGCCAGGCTCAAAAACGAGAACTTGAAAGAACCACTGTGTTAGCTCCTCAGCCTGAATTTTGCAACTCCATGAGAATACCGGTACTAACTCCTGCATGTATTTAAGATGGTCACTTTATGTACCAGTGAGTTCAGCATTTCTTTTAATTCACTGTAGTTCTGCAGCTGAAGGAGGACTAGATTAATATCTAGTCTTTCAAGGGCTTCAGAGTAAAGGAAGTGGGGTAGGGGAGAGAATTAAAAACCCCACAATATAACAATATCCTTCCAGCTTGAAATCAAATTCTTAAACTGATCCAGCTTCTTTTGAACATATGGTTCAAATAGCTGGCTGCAGTTATTACAGGGACATTTCATCCATGTTGAAGGGGCAGGTTTTCCCCTGGGTCATTCCTCAGGCACATGGGTAACCCAAGTAAGATAGCAACTGACAAGTCAAGTCTTACCAACGTCACTTTTTCTTCAAACTAGAAATAATTGCCAGTCCTCAGTAGAATTGTCACCATCTGGATCCACGTACTACCTGAGTTACCCTGTGAGGGGAGGAAAAGCAAATTGATTATTACTGATAAGGCTGCATCCCTCAGCTGGAAGGGAAGAACACAAATTTATACACAGGTCCCATCGTAGACATTGCAATTGATTTGTCTATTCAGTCAAAACTGCTTCAACTCTGATCCATCTGCATCAAACCTCTTGCCTATGGACAGATTCCAGACTAGATCAGTTGCCTACAGCGTATTAATTCATCTGCAGTATGCAAATACACCTTCATGAGCAGAGATAGACAGAAAGCAATAATGAAAACCAGTGCAACTTCAGAGGAAAGCCAAGCTATGAATTTCCAGAAGACCACACAGTCACCATCTTCGCAAGACAGTGACATCGCCCCCAGTTACAAAAGCTACCCAAATCCCTTCATATTTAAAAGACTAGAAGTAACAGGCTACTGTTCTCAACTCTGTGCAATATCTACACTGTTACTGAAGCGTGAAGCCAGTCTGAAAAAAGTTTCCTGCTACTTTTACTCAGGCTTAGCAACACAGCTCACTCCTACAGATGGAAGCTTGTAAACAGTCTCTGCTTGTTCCCACACTTGCTTTTTTGAGAAGTTAAAACATATCACACTTAAACAAGATGGTGAGAGCCACCAGGAGGCTCAGATACAGCCACCTAATTAACACTGGTGCACACGCACTAAGGCTTGTTACAAGAACTTGATAATGCCAATAAAACAGAGAGCTTTCAGCCTATAACTGTAAAAGTGTAAGCAATATTTACAGTTAGAACTGGATTCCCTACAGGCACAACAAACTGATGGGGAATCAGAGCTTCCAGGAAAAAGCTCCAGAACAGTCTGCTCTCTACCACGGCTGCCACTTCCAACTCGGAAAATACACCAACAGGACAGGCCATACCAAAGCCTTACTCTTCTTCCTAGCAGCAAGACAAAACCTCAGAAGTACTTTCTGTACTCAATGCAGCTACACCAAAATCTCTTGGAAGAAAACAAGTCTGACATCAGCTATTGATTAACAGCATGCTGGAAAGCTGCAAGTTTCTGCCACCATAACTGTCTGCATTGCAGGAGAACAGAGAGTGAGGAAAGCAGAGACATTTAATATTGGACAACTCTGAAGCTTTTATTTTCCAATTCTGAGCTTCACAGTAGAAGGAAGAGAGAAGTGGGCTACAAAAAGCCTTTTATTCTTCTAATCAGAGGATTACATTGGCATCATGTGTCTCAATGAAGAGTTCGAGTACAACGTTCAGCTGTAGTATGTTACCTCACTTCCACACTTAGTAGACTTTCACCAACAATACTGCCCACTGCATAGGAGACAACAGGCAAACTACAGCAATGGCTTCTCCAGGGAAGGTACAATCAGCAGAAGAGTGGATTGAGTTCCTGAATAATCGCTGACTCAAGGACAACCAGGTGCTTGAGCAAGTCTTCCCCAGCTAAAACTCCCAGAAGTTCTGTTGGCATCTTCCCTTCATTGTTTTATTTAGAAAATTAATCGAGACACTGATACAAAAGTTACCTAAGACCTTCCTGCCACCTGTATTTTAAGCTCATTTGCTGTTTACAGCTTTCACAGCATTAGTGAATTTGTTAAAAATAAAACTGGGCATGATTAGTCATTAGCATTTTGTACTAGTGACTCAGTAGATCCAACTAAGCTGTATCTCCCTGAGAGTCTTCTCTCCCACATAATCTTCAGATTACAAACATACCATGTCTTTTTGATACTTCTATATCCAGTTTTTGCCTGTCGCTACCTTAAAAAAGCATACTAGCTTGGAGTTACTTTCAGAAAGATCAGCTGTTGGTAGGCAGGATTATGCTTTGACACTTGTGAACTAGTATTTTTCCCTTTTAGACAGCCTAAGTACACATTCACTGAACATACACACCTCAAACATGCTGGAGGTTCATGTATTTGACAGGATCTTTACCTAAAAGCTCCGATCAGTCTGTGTACAGCTAACACAAAGTTGGCACTGCTGTTGCAGTTGCACAGCTGTTTGCTGTGATTAACTAAGCAACGGATCTAGTCCAAGATGACTATATTGGTAAACTCCATGCCCTATGGATCCAGCTGTGCCACTTCAGGCACTTCCTCGAGAATCTGGTATTTCTGAAGACCTAAACAGACCTGTCAGCCAGGGCAGATTTGCAGGGGCTGAGCCAGAGCACTCTGCTCTGAAATTTTGAGGGTTTAGCTTACTGAAATGGATTTGAGAGCTCTGCCTCTAATCACATAGGACAAATGCCTTGCTATTTACAAGCAGGGATGAGGTCACCTTGCTTCTGTTTTGTTAAACCTTTTTTGCATTGACCCAATAAACTTGTCTGTTTACAAAAAAAAGGACAGATAACCACAGTGTTCAGCCAGTAAAATTTTAATCTAGAATCTCCTCTAAATGGGTCAGCATTAATGTAAACAGACAAACATTTGGCCTGTTCTGTATTGTGCTGGTTTTGACTGGGATAGTCTTCTTCACAGCAGCTCGTATGGGGCTATGTTTGGATTTGTGCTGGAAACAGTGTTGATAATACAGGGATGTTTTCATTACTGCTGAGCAGTGCTTACACAGAGCCAAGGCCTTTTCTGCTTCTCACACCACCCCACCAGCAAGTAGGCTGRGAGTGCACAAGAAGYTGGGAGGGGACACAGTGGGACAGCTGACCCCAATGACCAAAGGGATATTCCATACCATATGACGTCACGTTCAGCATATAAAGCTGGGGGAAGAAGAAGGAAGGGGGGACGTTCGGAGTTATGGCATTTGTCCTCCCAAGTAACCGTTAGGCATGATGAAGCTCTGCTTTCCTGGAGATGGCTGAACACCTGCCTGCCCATGGGAAGGAGTGAATGAATTCCTTGTTGTGCTTTGCTTGTGTGCATGGCTTTTGCTTTACCTATTAAACTGTCTTTATCTCAACCCATGAGTTTTCCCACTTTTACTCTTCTGATTCTCTCCCCCATCCCACCAGGGGTGAGTGAGCGAGTGGCTGTGTGGGGCTTAGTTGCCAGCTGGGGTTAAACCATGACATGTATACAGAACACTAGATTCACTTTTAGCAGGCTAGACAGAATTAGCAAGAGGCAGTAAGTATATCACTGGAAGCAATCAAGCCTGCCTTTTCATCCATCACAGGGTTTGAGATCCACATTGAGGAACACAAAAGTTGAAGYTCTTGGGGCCAAGGATGTTATTTTGAAGCACTTTAAGTGTACAATTCCTTTTTTAAAAATCACTTAAAGGCATGACAGCCCCAAAGACTGACAGTCTTTTCAAGCAGTATTCTTAAGTCTCAGTTGTGACTGAGGACTAACTTCAAAATCAATCACTAGAAAGCAAGTGCTGGATTTGTGGAGTCTTTCCATTTGCCCTTTCATCACAGAATAAAAAGCTGAAAATCATGTTACAGGAAACACTTCAGCACTACTGTTAACAGAGTGCACCTCACCTGTACAAGTATAATGAGAAAAACCCCATGTCCCCCCTTTCCAGACAGGAATAGAAACAAGTACCACAAAAGCCAGTAGAGCTACAGCAAATTCCTCATGTATCCTTTCAAAGACACTGGGTTTTGCAAAAGCCATTGCCAAGATATTTACTTGTACAGCAAGTGAAGTCATGACTAACAACAAATCTGAGACTTGCACACATTTCTGTTCCAGGTTTCCTGGGGAGAGGGAGACTCTTTCAGGGACAGAAGTCACTTCACTCTGTGACTCAACGGGGCACACACAGGATTTGGTAGCTACCAAGCATTACAGCTCCTCTATCCATGCCAAAGCTAAGCCTGACTCTGCATACTGGAAAGCCATCATTAAAAAAGCAAAGACATTAAAGGAAGCCACTCCCATAGGGTCCTTCCCTCAGGCCTTTTAATGAGCAACTGAAAGCCTGGCAGACTCATTTCACTGAAGCACTAGAAACGCTTTGGGCTAAAGTGAAGATGCAGCTGTATGGAACTGCCCACAGACAAGAATAAAGGCAGCCTCTTTAAAATGGGCTCCACTAGCAAGATATTTTGTGCTCTGTTACATTCACTGAAGAATTTTGAAGGAATCTCTTTTCCAGGAATGGCAGTTTGATACAAAAGCCTCCTAGATGCCCTCCCACCAGTCAGCATTCTGACTCACTAGTGCTTTCAGAGCTCAGCTGGACACCAAAACACTGGAGCATACCTGGCCAACACCGAAAGCATTTAAAAATCCCCTTTCCTAGCCTTTTACAGCTTCTACCAAGTAGTATAATATCCTCTCTCCCCCACTAAGATTCAGAAGAGCCAAAGAGGCTGTTTCTAGACAGATTAAGCAGACAGACTTCGTTAACTAACTTATCAGACATTTCTTGGACTGTTTCATTTATTTGTAGTGCCTGCTTGCAGAATAAAACTCTGAAAGCAAGTCTGTTAGACAAGAGGAAAGCAAAACACCCTACTTTAAAGAGTTGTGCCTCAGCAGATTCACATCAGAAATAAGTTTTTTTCCCCCCTCTTTGAAGGGGGAAGAAGGAAGGCTGTTTCACTGAAGTTAATTCTTTAGAGAATTGTCCTGGTTTCAGCTGGGATAGAGTTAATTTTCTTCCTAGTAGTTGGTATAGTGCTATGTTTTGGATTTAGTATGAGAAGAATGTTGATAACACACTGATGTTTTTAGTTGTTGCTAAGTAGTCTACTAGTCAAGGACTTTTCAGCTTCCCATGCTCTGCCAGGTGCACAAGAAGCTGGGAGGGAGCATAGCCAGGACAGCTAACCCAACTGGCCAATGGGGTATTCCATACCATGTGACGTCATGCTCAGTATATAAAGCTGGGGGAATAAGAAAGAAAGGGGGGACGTTCAGAGTGATGGTGTTTGTCTTCCCAAGTAACCGTTACGCGTGATGGAGCCCTGCTTTCCTGGCGATGGCTGAACACCTGCCTGCCCATGGGAAGGAGTGAATGAATTCCTTGTTTTGCTTTGCTTGCGTGCGCGGCTTTTGCTATACCTATTAAACTGTCTTTATCTCAACCCATGGGTTTTCTCACTTTTACCCTTCCGATTCTCTCCCCCATCCCACTGGGGGGGAGTGAGTGAGCAGCTGTGTGGGGCTTAGCTGCTGGCTGGGAGAAGGGAACTTTATTAAGGAAAGGGTGGAAAGTCAGAGCACTACAAAGGTTTTTAAGCAGAGCCAAGTTTTATGCCAGCATATGATTCGAATCTCACTCCACGAAGCGTACAGAAGTGTCACACTACTGAGCTTTCAATGGTTTAAATGCAGAGGAAAATGTTTAGAGACCATCCAGATGAAAATGTACATAGGGAATGTATACACCTGGGAAAGACCCTGAAGCAATGTGTCTTGATGGGAAAGGCTGCCAGACTAACTTTTGTAAAGCACTGGAGGACAGTCTGAGGTCACACAAGCTACATGAGTACAGGAATCCACGCAAGAGGAATCATGAAAAACCTCAAGCTTTATTGCGCAGTCCTGTATCCTGCCTTTTACCCAGCACTTTTTGTATAAAAGATGCTTTCTTTTTTATGCAAAAAAGTGTTAAGCCTAAACTGCTACTTTACGGTCTCCAAAAAATTACATAGATACAAGTATTTTGGGGCCACACCAGTACTATGCCTCATCGGTTTAGGCACACAAAGCAAGGCATCACACTGCTTATTTCAAGACTGGCATCTAACCAGCCCAAGCTTACCCCACGCAGAACCTCCTATTATCTTCAGTGGTAGCTCAGAAGAGAACACCTCAGAAGCAAATGCTGAGATCATCTTGACGTACCGCTCAGTACTTCTGGCCATTTAAAACAGCCAACTAAGTCTCAGACCTCAAAGCATAGAGGGTATAATTAAGAATTACCTGAGCACTTCAAGCACTTAAGCTTAGGTTTTCAGGAGATGTGGCCATAAGAGATAAAGCGCAGTCCTCGCCAGAGTCATCAGGAGTCTGGCAAAGCCCACCACAGTTTTATTGTCAAACATCTGACAGATTTTATCTCCAAATAAAGAGGGCACACTGACATGTCCCATCACAAGGATGCTTAAAAGAACATTACTTGGACAGCACATGGAAGTCCTTGGTGCAAATCCCTCCACATTGTGCAAGAGCCAGCACTCAGGCCAGGATTTGGCTGGTTGGTGAGTATACAAAGCAGCAGGTACTGTTTACACCATGTTCCAAGAATTTCTTGGCTGGTGCCTTCACTGGAATTTGACCTTTTCATCAGATAAAATACTTGGCTCATATACTAAATTTAGAGGTACTGTGAGGTTACAGGGACAAAGTTCATAGCACGAGGCACTATCAGCACAGCCAGAAAGACAGGTGCCTTTAACTAGAGCTTTTTATCCTTTTTTGACTTTGAGAAGTCCTACACCTTCAGAGCAGAAGCCAAGCACCTAAGAGGGCTGGGTGTACGTGCCAAGGCAGCTTGCTTAAGAAAGCACCTGAGAATAATTCTATAGCCAACAGGGCCAAAGACTCTTTAGGTCTTTCCCTTCCCCAAGAAGGCTAATTTACAGTCAAATGAGCCTTGAATTTCACTTCCTTCCAACTACAGAACTGCTTTGGTATATTATCTAAGAAGGCTGCTATGTAGACTCCCTGTATGTCACCTTATCTGGTTCCTGCTTGTCACACAAGATAAAGCTAAGACAAGACGAGGCTCTGATGACTCCACAGAAATCAATTCATTGCAGCTTATCTTAAAGGAAAGGCTCATATTATTTAAGCAAACATAATTAGTCGATTACTGCAGAGACTTAGGACTTTGTCACACCCTAACTGCTGCCTTATGGAACTACAGGGCAGAGCTTCAGCTCCTTGTAGAAGAGGTCAAGCATCTTTTTAGGTACAGAGTGAGAAGAAATACTGGCCAACACCTTTCCACAGTCCTACAGCATTAGCAGGTGTCACTTACCTACCACATAACCCTGTGTCAGCAGGCAGCATTAAGCTCAAGGGAAGAAGTAGAATAAACACATTGCAGAGAACCCGACAATCCATCCTCAGTAGCTGAGGGAATGCTACCAGCATGAAGCCACAGATAGCTAAGTGAGCTAATACAAACTGCATCACAGACTAAACCCACCCCAAAAGAGTCTGCTGTATTCCTTCACTATATTTTGAAATGCAGCATCATACTGTTAAAGCCTTATTTACCCTCAGACTCCAGACTGTCACAGAGCTCAGAGGTACATATCAGAGGAGCAGCCCGAAGTCCAAGCACATCACAGGTGTTTGCTCAGCTACAGGGTACACAGCTGTGTAAGTGGGGAGCATGCTCCACATCAGACTAGCTGCGCAGCAGGGAAAGACCATCTATCACCAAAGTACAAGTTAAGACAGCCAAGAGAACTTTACTCAAGACTGGTCCAGTTCAAGCAGTCGGAAAACACCTATATCTGAACATGATCAAGAGCTGAGGTGCCACTTCACTCTGAGGTCTTCAAACACCCTGCTTATTTTTTTTCCCCCGACAAGCAGCTCTGCTCCACAGCAGTACAGAAGATTTGCAGAGTCATTCTCTCAGAGTCTGTCCATGACAGATAGAATGCTCACGCTAGATAAGTTTAATTCACATCATTACATTAAAAATGAAGCAACAACACTTGAGGACAAAAGAATCAAATACAAAGAGACAGGACCTGACCAACACCAGGTACCACTACCGCAGAATACGCAGGTTTTGTCAGAATGCCGATTAAAACAAACAGAGGTTTTGGAGCACTACAGCAGTCACCAGCAACTCAAAGTTTGAAGAGCTACATTGCCCACTCTCCTGCYGAATCTGAGTGGGAGGTTAGGGATATTGCAGGGACACATCTTAGGACGTTTTCTCCTTACCTCTTACAAGGATGTTCACTGTAAATGACTGTCTATCTGCTTATTTCACTTAGTACAATCTTTCATATTCACATATGCCCAACCAACACTTCACAGAACAGGGTGTTCCAGTTAAGGGACAGCCAGGCTTGAACACCCTCAGCATAATCTTCTGGAACCTGCAGTTCTATGCAAAAGCATCTTTGAAGATGTAAGTTTAGAAACAGGACAAACTGTTGAACGGTGAACCCCTCACTAACAGCCAGTCACTTGTCCTAGTTGACCCTTTCCATGAGGAGCCCTTATTACACTGTTTGAGTACTCAATGCCCTGAATAGGGCTGTAGCTCAATTGTTAGCAACTAGCATATGAGAAGTTTCAGAAGGGTTTGGTGTTTGCAGGAGCTCAGTCCATATTAGTAGAGGAAGTTGTCATTGACATTTATTTTAGTCAGACTGAACCCATGACGATGAGAAACTCAAGTATTTATCAATAGTAGAGTAAGCGCTAGGCAACCGCACTTCTTGGTCAATCTAGAGATACAGATGAAAATCTTCTGTACGTTGCAAAGTATGACACTTCCTTCCACTGCTGTTTCCTCTAACAGAGCACAGGCACAAAGATGTTTCAAGCACCTGGTTTGTACAGAACTGCTTTGCAAAGCAGTTTGAACTACTGCTGCCTGATGCTGGCAGAGCAGGACTGGCAGTTAGAGACAATCTTTGTTATCAAGTCAACTGATACAGAAAAGAGAAAAGACAAGCCCTTGGGCACACAAGTCTTCCTAGCGCTAAAAGAGACTAAGATAGCTGCCTGACTAGGTTCCCATCATTGCCACCCACATGTTGGGCAAGTGGGACTTTGCTTCTTCCTAAGAAGGACAGACTGCCCTTGCACATTGAAATTAAATCAATTGTTTGGTACTGAACTCAATCAGCTGAGTTTGATCAGATTTTTTTAACTGTATATAAGCTTAATCTTCACAAGCTATTTGGGCTGAAGAAGGGCAAATATTTGCACAGATGTTCAGCTGATCTATAGTACACATTAAGAATGGCAATTCAGAGCTGTAACACATCATGAAATACGATCTTCCAGAGAAACTCAAAAGTGTACATGAAGACTCCAATAAACTAGCAGAACTACGACGATTTAGGCTTTTGCTGAAAAGTCCAAAACACCAGTTTCAGGCTGGTGTCTGCACCTTTCAACAGGAATTACAAGCACCAAAGACCCCAGCACATACACCCTTACTAGAGACTTTGCTAAATCCTGTTCCTTGTAACTCAATCCAAGTTCTGGCACTGCCAGAACTGGCAGCATGAAAGTAAGGATGAAGAGGCCGGAGATACAGAGCAAGAAAGGGGAGTAACAGGGAAGTGTGAATCCAGCAGCACCCAGGACATTTCCATTATCAAGTGAGGTTAAACTACAACTACAGAAGGTTTGAATCAGTGGTCTAAAGCCACCATTTTCTACAGTACATTAAGTTACATCTGAAAGTGCAGTTGGAACTCAGTAGATTTGGATAACCTCTCCATATGCCTGTGTCAAGGACAAATGATGTTATTCTGCTGTCTTTTCTTCCCAATACCACATCCCAGAACAGTGACTATTTCAGTGTGTTAATCTCTGGCTTTTCAGATGAAAAGTTTAATAATGCAGATTTATGAAACACTAAGAGCCTAAGCTGCTATTCATTCCCTGAATGGAAAAATATAGCTTTTACAAGAAGAGCAGTACAAATTAATTTTTTAAGTTTAACTTCTTCAGAAACAGTTTTGCAAGATGGAAGGTTTTATCCCCAACCTCCACGTCTTTTCCACCGCTAGAAAAGACAGTCTGGCACAATCTTAGGTCAGTCTCATCCTCTATCCAGCTAATTCACTCAGTAACATAGAGGACCTCCCATGCAAAAAGCTGAAATACAACTATTTTTAAGAATAAGGCAGGAGAATAGAAGAACCCAAACATTAGCTCTTAGTTCTTTTGTAATATCCTTCCTGTTCTTACTCTTGACTTTGAGACTGAAATAAACAATGGCTAGAATATAAGAAAGGCTGCATGTCCACTGATCCAAGAAGGGACAAGAGAATTTATTCAAACATCTCTTGGGATATGAGAACTAAGCAAGCATCTAGGAAAGAAGGTGAAGTAGACGAACCAAGAAAAGATAACAACAGAACAACCAAAGACTAGTTGTCAATAACAAAACCCCCTGCACAGGAAATAAACATTATTGAAGAAGGTCTGAAAATGAGATATCACAAATGCAAAGGGCTGAACTGTGTGTTCAACGAACACCATATCAGCGAGGACTAGAACATGTCAACCTAAGCAATATTACAAACGTGGCTGAGCATGATAATCATTGATAAACAAGGCATGTAGGATGCCTTGTACCAGTTAGCTAATTAATAAGCCACAAACATTTGTTACAGAAGGAGGCACCAGTGATGTGGAAGCCAAACAGCAATCTGTAAGAGGCAGACAGGAATCTTTAGTACTTACCACACCAGTGACAACTGTACATCAACAATGAGAGGAAGCTGTTACGAATTCTCTGAAGAGACCTGCATGAGAATGCAACTACAGAATACCATCCCTCCAGCCATAACTGTGGTAATAAAGCTGCTGCTAACATACCTCTTTAAAAGTTAGTGTCAGGTGAGGGATTTCACCAGCTATGAAAATCATAATCTGTGATAGATATATCTACCCATCCTGTGTTGGGGAAAATCACAAGTTATACATGAAGTTGTAGAATGGAGCAGACAGAATCCTGTCAGGTGTATAGCACGCATCAACAAAAGGAAGCCTAAAGTTCTTGCAAAATGCTAGTAGCAGTGTCAGGACCTAGGAGCATGACTAACAGAGGAGAAGAGCCTCATTTAGGGGGAGCAGCATGACCTGACTGACATCAGCCAGAACCCACCTGGATCTAACTCAACAAGTATCATCCCTTCAGGACCTCTGCTCTGCACTCAGATCCCAAGCAGCTCCCGAGTGCTTCCCACCTCAGCCTTCCCTCCCTGTGAGCACAGGCTGCTCACACCACCGCTTTTCTTGCCCTGCACAGCCTCACACCTCCACGAAGCGATGGGGAAGGCCATCACCACACCACCGGCTGCGCAGACCTTCCAACCCCAGCAAGAACCGAAAGGAGAGGCACCGGGAGGGGACCGGACCGCAGATCACCACAGCCAGGCCAGGCTGAACCCCACCGCAGGGCTACCCCCACCTCCACCCCAGGAAATAAACACATAAGGCAACCCTGCTGCAGAAAATAAATAGAAAGAAGGCGGCTGGGCGGGCACGGGGAGCCTGAGGCCGGAGCGAGAAGGAGCACTGCTGACCGCCCGGCGCCTGACAGACCCGGCCGCGGGACAGCGGCCAGCAGACCCCCCCGCGCCCCCTCAGGCCCCGTACCGCTGAGAGACAGGCGGGGAGCCAGGCCGGGCCGCCGCCCCCTCAGCCCTGCGGGGAAGAGGCTCCCGGAGCGCCGGCGCCTCACCTGCAGGCCCAGCTGAAGCGCGCGGCTGCCGGCAGCTCCCACCCGTCTGCACCAGCCCCGCTACGCGCGGCCCCTTAGCAACCGCCCTCGCCCTCCCATTGGCTGCACCGCCGTGCCGCTCCCGCCCAAGCCCGCGCGCGGATTGGCCGGAAGGCCAGCTGAGGGTGGGAGCGCTCCCCAGCCGGGTTGCACGGGCGCCATTGGCTGGTGGAGATACAGTGGGGCGGGACGCTGCGGTTCCGTTGGCTTGGGCGCCTCTCAGTCAGACGGAGGGCGGTGATTGGCGGCCGCGGGCGGGGCGGGGCGGTGCTGCCGGCGCCTGCGGGGAGCCACGGCTGCCGCCGCCATGACAGAGCGGGGCCGCGACGGGGTGTTGGGCGGCGGGGAGCGGCGGGAGGAGCCGTGACGCGAGGGTGAAGCACCAGCCTCGCCGCTGGCCGCTTCCTGCTGCCGGAGCCAACACCCCTGCCGCGGGGGGGGAGGGGGCAGCCTGGGGACTGCTCCAGCTGAGGTGCATGTTTGCCCCTCAGTGACATGGGGCTTGGTGGTCCTGAGGGCCGGATGGGCCAAAAACCTCTCCAGCGTGGCACAAGCCTCTGATAATCGATCTAAGTGTGCCTAGGTGCTGAATACTGGTCACATAATGCTATGTTGCAATCAAAAATCATTAAGGAACAATATCTTAGGGCCTTAAAAATGGTGGCTGGGCCTTAACATGCTGGTTTTGTTTCCCATGGGCCCCCAGGCCACCTCTGTGTGGCAAACCTGGCACTGGGGTGCAAGCCGGGATCACCTCTTGGGCCTCACCAGCAGGAGTGAAGGCGGCTTCCCCTGGCCCCTCAGAGGCACAGGAGTGCCTGCCTGGTTTCCTCCCACCAAGTGGGATGTGTGACGGGGACAGCAAAGTCTGCCCGGAGGTAGATCGAACCTGCTACATCTGGAAGGCACTGGAGGAAAACAACAAATAAAACAAAAAATGTCTGCAGTGCGATGTTTATAAACCTGCTTTTCTGGTAGCCTCCCAAAAGAGCCACATGTTACGTTGCTACTAACATAAACTGTTCCTAGCTGTGTTAATAGTTGCTTTATATAACTGGATGGAAAAATCCTTTCCCTGATTTCAGACATTTTGTTTCCTCTGTTTACTGGGAATTGGAGCTACCTACGTAGAGAAAGCTCTCAAGGAGCAAGTCACATTTTCCAGAGAGTTATGTATCTGGAGAGATGACTAACTGCTGTAGACTGAGTCACGGTGAAGAAGGGAGCTCTGAGGAAGGGCAGAGAGGGGACTGGTGAAATGATGGTGGCAGAACAGAAACAGCAGCAGCCCCACAGCGAGCGCTCCTTCTCGCTTGCTACAGATGTCATCCCGTACCACTCAGTCAAATGGGAGCTGGATTCCTTATCTTCAGCTTTTAATTAACCTTGTGAAAATACCCAGGGTTTATGGTGGTTGCTAAATTTGTCGGCGACTCAGCTGGGCTGAGGTTTGGTATGTCTGAAGGCAGCTGAGTTATGCTTGTGATCAAGCTACGAGATAGGCTTAGTAGATAAACTTCCGGTATCAGCCTCTTAAGTAAGTATTTGAAGAATGTGTTTGAATTTGATTACAGAAAATTGCGGTCCAATTGATTCCAGGTGTATCTTGGCTCCTCACCATCGATCCAGGCAGGAAAACACAGATCCAAGCAGGAAAACACGCCATGAACCAGAGCTGAGCCTCCAGGCAAGGCTTTTATATTAAATCCTTGAGGCTGTTAGAGATTCCTCTGACCTGTGAGAAGCTCAGCTATTAAAAGAGAGCTTTCTTAAGCACACCATCACAAAGCAAAGCAAACCAAACTCTTACCTGCCCACTTCTTGCTGAGGAGAAGTGAAACATAGGGTGGTCTTTTATACCAGGCACGCTCAGATGCATCAGTGAGGAATGAGAGCTGAGAACCGGAGGGGACTAACACTGAAGAGGTGGCAGCACAAATTCACAGGTGGCTGTGGCAGTGGGAGCCAAACTCCTGAGCTGTGCTTACTGCAAGAAGAAGGGATGTGGTGGAAAAGGTGCTGTGTCTCCAGAAAGGGTAGGAGGAACCGGTGCAAGTCAGTTGGCATCTTGCTCTGGACAATATTGGGGGGTTTCAGCTGCACCTTCTGGTGTGGGAGCAGAGATGGCTGGGAAGGAGCAAGTGTGTTTTGTGAATACAAACCCGGCTTTGGGCTATTAAAACAGCCTGCGAGGCGTGACTTGTAAAGGAAACTGCCCTCTCTGTGAGTGTGAGGAGAGCTGACGTTGCTACGGCCAAGCCCGTGTGGTGATGAGCACCGCAGGGCTGGTTGGTGTTGGGAGCAGTGGTGTGTGCAGTAGGTGGAGTGCTCTGGCCCGGAGCCAGGAGCGAGGCTGTACCACTCGCAGCAAACAGCTCACACTCAGGAAATGCCATCTGAGCAGTAGCCCAAACCATCCCGTAAAGTAAGGGTGCTGGGAAGAGCCGAGCTTCATTCCCAGCCTCGTAGGGAGGGATTTGGCAGCTCCAGCCCAGCAGATGCTTCTGTCTGATGTTCCTGCAGAGGAGTGGGATGGGGGTGTCCAGGAACACCCTAATGCTTCAGGGACAGGAGGATCCCTCTTTGAGTAGTGTGGATACTGCAAAAGAGGCCAAATGTATGTGCTGGAAAATGTAGGCACAGGAGAAACACACAGTTTTGCCTTGTGCTTTGGGCAGGCACTTACCTCTGTACAATGAGGCCAAAAAAAGGCTGATGATAATTTCACCTTTTAAAACCCAGCAATTGGGAAGGTACCAGGCAAAGAGAACTCGATGTGGTGCTGAGCCAGCCTGAGACACCCCCATGCAACACTGTGGTGACAGTCACCTCTTGTTCTTCACATCCCTCTCTCTTTTGGCTGTTGCTGCCACAAGGAACTCGGACTCTTTTTCTGCTTCATTTCCCCCGGCCCAGCTTTTCTCCTGCTCAGCAACTCGCTGTGTGCTGAAGGACTCCCGGGGACTTTGCACCTCTGAGGGTGTTGATTTCTGCCAGTGTAGCAGGAGCAAAAAGGAAAACATCTCTTATGGCAGGGTTTGATTGCCAGCTGAAAATAAGCGAAGTGCCTGTCAGTGACATGTGAGCACAAAAAAGCTTTGCAGATGGAAATAAAGGCAATGCTTTTTCCTCCTCTCCTGCTCTGCCTTCCCTGCAGTGCCAGCCAGGCATTGGCTTGCAGGCTGCAGAGCAGTGCTGTTTGAGAGCCTGTTGGATCTGGATGCACAGTGCTCTTTGGACTCTTACGTATTTTCTGAAAATGGTGTCTAAAAGCGTAATGGGCACTTTGCAGATCTCTAAATAGACCAGCCTCTGTCCTGAGGAGCTGACAATGTAAGGACGCAAGTGCCAGGGATGGGAGAACGGCTGCATCATACAAACCAGCTGGAGAGGTGGCACGTGGCCCACCTGCTCAGTATTTTTCCATCACATTCTCATTCAGCTGCTCCTTGCCAACTTCCAGCTCTGTCACCCTCCTCAAAAGCTTCTGCTCTGGGTTTATTTAGCACGCTATTTATTTCCTAATTATAGAACTTAACTAACCTCAGCCCTACTGGGTTACTGCTGTCCACCTTTTTGTCCCCTGTAGACCAGAGGCTCTGGTCTCTTCTTATGGCTGAAGGCATTTCTTCTGCTGCCCTGTTGCTAGAGACTTTCTGACTCTTTTTTCTTCTGTTTTTCTACCAAACCAAGAGGGCTCTGACTGCTAATACAGGGAACTTCACTGATCATTTCAGAGCAGATAAGCTATTGCATTCCCAAATTCTTTAGCCCAAAAGAGAAATGCCACTGAGTTGAGCACTTTACCAGGCTGTGCTCCGCCGCTTCTGTCCACGAATTCCTGACAGCCAGCTCACTCCTTTTACCCCACGTCCAGCCACAGCTGCTGGCTGGAGGAAGAGGTTTTGAAAACTACTCCCCGGCATCAGCAGTGCCCCTGGGTCCTGCTTCTGGATGCTCCATGGCACTTGAACACTGCCTGGCTCCACAAGCAGCCTCAGTGCTCTAGGGGAAGGATCCGTCTGTATCTCCCTGATGAGATGAAGATGAATCCGTGCCACAACACTCCTGAATTTTCCAGGGAGTCCGGTTAGGTGAAATTCCTACGTCCTGCACCAAAAGCTGCCAGGCTGAGCAGACCTGTTCCCTGCAGCCACCTCCAATGCCACCTCTTATTCACTCGCAGCCATTTCTGCCCCTTTATCACACATTTTGGTAAATCGAGACACAGCTGCAGGAGCCAAGCRGTGCTTTGGTGTGGCAGCTGTCCCTAAAGCCATCTGCACAAGCAGGGGGTTACGTGCAGGGGAGGCTGCGTGAGAGCAGCAGGTATCTGGCAGRCAGCGAGAGCAGGGAGAGGAGGTGTATCTCTGGTGGAAAGCAAGATGGATTGGAACAAATGAATGTAGTAAAGCCAGAAGGATGTATGAGCTTCTCCTGGAATGTTTCCAAGATGTCATACTGAATAAAGGAAACTATTTGTCTTCCGTTTAATTCTGAGTGGTCTGTCTGACATTTGCCATTATACTGTGTTCCTGAGGTTGGAGTTCGGAAAGACTATGATTATCCAGCCTCAGAAAGCCAGCGAGGGAGACTGCTAAAGCCACAATTTTTTCAGTGTCTGCTTGTGAAATACTTCTCTGGAAAAGTTGCCATAGTAGAAGTAGTGGTGCATGAGGAGAATGAAGGGTTGCAATCCTGCAGACTGAAATGCTTAGTGAACTGAACAGCGGCATTATCAGCCTCCTGTAAAAATCCAAATTTTAGTATTGCCTAAGGAATGGGGAAGAGACTCTTCCTAGAGAGCAATATTTATGGAAATAAACTGAGCGGAGGCGGAAGCTACTGCCTCGTGCCAAAATAGTGGGAATCAGGATAGGTCTGGGAGGAAGGGAGCACACAACTGTGTTTAGATGAGGGTGAGTACGAAGGAAACGGTTACGGTTGCGATTTGGGGGAAAGGGTGATGGTGCAGAGAGGGTGCAGAGAGCCAGAGCTCTGTTTCCTGGAGGTCCAGAAGGAAAGCAAGGGTGAGAGGAAACAGGCTTGATGCTGGTGCGGGRATGTGGGTTGTGCATGAGGCTGGTGGGGAACACGGGAGTATGGTTTGGGGGGAAGGCAGATGGGGAGGAGGCAGCAAGGAGCAGTGGGGTGGCTGGGATGAAGGGATAATGCAGAGCATCCCCATCTGCCAGATGCTTTCCTGGAGATGCACTGGCAGTCACAGCCAAGTGGGGAAGGTCTGCTGCCATGTCCAGAGGTGAGCTGGGGGCGACCACCCTCTTCCATGCACAAGGACCTGGCAGGCTGCAGATCAGCCTCCCAAGAAAACAGCAGAGCTATAGCCGTCACTGACCCCACGCCACTCCTCCAGCTGACCTCACCTGGCTTCGCAGGAGCAGCGCTACTCTTTTGAAAACCCTGCCTGTACCGCCACCGAGTTAAATTATTGCATGGGCTGGAGGAAATAAACAGTGCTGTTGACGCTATGTAATGATCACTTCTCCGGGCTGACACGACCTTGGCTCACTGCGGGCTCCACCTTGCAAAGCTGGTGTTTCAGCCTTTTGGAAATGATGTCTGATTTACCACACGTTTGCTCGGAACAGACCCGCTTTAAGATCCCAATCCACAAAGGTCCCACGAAATCCATCCTTGGATTTGGCAGTAATGCCGCAGGAGGATTTTGCTGGAGTTACGTGAGGCTGGACATGTAGGGAGTGTTGCAGGACTGGGAGGACGCATGGCTGAATGATGGTGGTGGAGGTCCTCCTTCCAGATCAGCAAAGAGCTGCTGCCCGGCGGAGGCTAGAGGGTGCTGTGCTGCAGGGAATGGGTGTCCTCCCTCCCTGCTCAGCATCCCTTCAAAGGCAGGTAAAAATTTGCAGGAAACGCTGCCTTTGAGGTCAGATGAAGAACAAGGTGGTGGCTGTAGTTACTAACAACCTCCAAGGCTTTTTAAGACTAAAATATCAGCCCCGCCTAGCACATTACTTAGCACCCAGAAGGTGACATACAGAAAGGGTGGCTTTCCTCAGATGGGTGAAAAAGCAAAAAGGAGGGGACAGAGACAGGAGTGGGGAAAAGGAGTGAGAAAAAGAGGAGCAGATCAGAAGATAAGGAAGCTGAGCGGAACAAAACCAGAGACTAGAAGAATAAAGAAATAAAATAGAAGAATAAAGAAAGGAAATAAAAGATGAAACCAATGCAGAGGATCGCATCAGCTGCTGTGTCCAATTAAGGGCTGCAGACCTGCTCAATGATGAAAAGGGAGATTTGCTTGGGAGAAAAATCAAGGAGCACTTCTTGCTCGTGGTGGCTGAGGCTGAAAAGCCCTTGGCTGATGGGGCAGGATCAGCTCCTGTTTACCCAGCTGAGGTGTAGCTAATCCTGAGCCCAGCTAAGAGCAGAGCTGAGGAGGAAAGACAGAACAGGCAAGGGGGGGCACGGGAGACAGGGCTGTGTTTGTACAGCAGCTGACAGGCAGCTGCAAGACCAGGCAAAAACACGACATGCTTCCAAACAAGCAGCGCTCTGAGCAGATCACTGCTCCCTGGAAAGCCTGCCAGCTAACCACAGGCAGCCAGAGCGAACGTGCCTCCTGTGTGAGGCTGCACGTGCTCTGAAAAACACAGCCCTGCCACCCCGAAGCTGCGGTTGTGGGGTCACTGTCCTCACTGCTGGCAAATCTGCTCTGTCTGGCTGCCTGCAGCAGGCGAGGCCAATGTGCAGGCGTAGCTAGAAGAGGAGGAAGCACAGGTAGATGTTTTCTTACATTCCTAGGTCTTGCAGAAGACAACCTACCAAAAGTGAGATGATGCAGACATGACAAAGGAGGAGGAAGACTGCAAAGGAGCCCCATTTCACAGCTACCTAAAGGGACTACACCTACCTCTGGGTCATGGGGAGGTTCTGGTGTTCTTTTAGGTGAGCAGCATCGGTACAGTGTGGTGTGCCCGTGAAGCCAGCCCTGCTCATGGAAATGAGCCACATCAGGTCTTGATGTAGGTGACCTCCCTCCTGTTTTCCACCTTGACCCTGAAGTGGGATAGCAAGGACTGGAAGGGAGCATCCTAAACTGGACATGGGCTACCACACAAGCCCCTAATAACTGCCCTGGCTGCACCACGTGCACCAAAGGAGGTGCTGGGGCTGTGTCCGTAGGTCCCTGGGAAACATCTCCAGGAGGCACAAACAAACGTGGCCCAGAACGTGGACTGAAGGGAATGTTCTGGGGGGATGCAAAGCCCTCAGGAGCTAAGAGGGGCTGTGAAATCCACACGTTTTCACTCACTGTATCTACTCTGGATGTCTCCAGCGAGAGCCACTGGTTTTACTGCTGGGGCTGTCAGAGCAGCAGCCCATTGCCAGCTGGGGATAAGTGGGGACTCAGCACTGGAGCCAGGGCCGTTTAACTCCTCCAAGAGCCACTGGGAGGATGCAGAATAGGTGGGATTTGCATCCAGTATCAACCGGGCCGTGGGGTAGGACAAAGAGGCGAGAGGGAACAGTAACATGAAAATGCCTGGAGGGGGTTTGATGGCAGAAGGCAAATCTGTTCATGCCTTAATAAAGGCTCCGGCAGAAGCTGGACAAGGTAATTGGGGTGGTGGGAAATCCCACTGAGAAGGAGGGGTGATTGCAGAGGACATACGGGGTATGACTAACAGAATGGATGTCTTAAAAACATGTTAGTACCCGGCAGGGAGGGAGAAATGCTTGGGAGGCATTTTACAAGGGTCTGATACAAAACCAAGCTCTAGGAAATCTCCTTTGGAGGAAATTTGTGAAGCAGCCAGGGGATGGGTGGATACCGCTGCCCCTCAGGACACTCTTGTTCCTGCTAAGGAGGTCTATCACCGCTCCAAACAATGTGTATGGAAGCTGTATGGAGACGTCTGTGGATGCGCAGAGCTATCGGCTGGCTTCTTGCCTGGGAGCTGTTGTTGCTGCTGAGACAGAAGGTAGCGCGGCCCCAGGCAGAGTGCTCGGGGAGGATGCAGCCGCCCCGGCAGTCCCGCGGCGTCCCCTGCTCTGGCCTCGTGTCCCCTTGGGTGCGTGCTGCCCCTGGGGCTGGCTACGTGCGCTCCTCCATGGCGGGTTGGGATGCCCTGACCAGGCAACAGCCCCGGTCGGGCCATGACCGTGGCTCTCACAGATGGGTTTCATTGAGGACACGTCTGGCTTGGGGCTTGTTTTCATTTCCTTTTGAAGAAAGGAGGAGTCATGGGAGAGGAGTAAGTAACTGAGCGGCTGAGCCGGCTCTCCTGGACGCGGACCATGGTGCCAAAGGAGCTCCTGCTGTGGTTTCTGCTGCGGCTCTGGAGGCTGCAGCCCAAGGGGCAGGAAGCAATGGAGAAGGACCTTCAGCTGGTGTGCCAGTGGTGTAGGATCCGTCCAGGACAGGAGAGCATCTTGTAATCACAGAGGGAGGCTCTGACAGGTCTCGGGGCAGGGGGGCTGTATGGCTCTTTGCCAGCACAGGAGCTCCTGCAGCAGCTCCAGCTGAAGGCACCRCACGCCAGGAGCTTGTCCCCAGAGCAGAGGTCCTACAGGAGCCAACGTCCTGCATCGACAGTCACCAGCCACCCCACGCGGGCACAACTGGCTCCAGGTGGCCTCCGAGAGCCACTTTGGGCTGCGGGAACCAAGGGAATAAGGAGCCGTGTTTGAGGTGCGATCACCCCGGATGCCCCCATGGGGTCGGGCGTCTGTGCAAGAGAGAGGGAGGTGTGCAGGGACCTGTGCTTTCCTGTTACAACCAGCCRTAGATGTGGCTACTGAAATCTATCTTAAAAGGCCCCAACTATGCCTCTYTTCAGGAAGAAATGAATCCCAGAGCTATGGCAGATCTCCCCTTGCCTGCCAGGCTCTGGGGGAGCAGAGCAAGTGGGAGGCACGGAGTGGGGTGGGGGACGGGCAGAGTTCAAACCGTCTCATTATGCTCCAAGATACAGAGATCAAAAGGCAGCTTCACAAATTAATGAGGCCTGGCCTGGGCAGAGCCTCTCCCCCTCCCCGGCACGGATGGGTGGGAGGGGAGCGTGCCGTAATGAGCAAACTGCCTCTTCTTCACCAGCCGGTAAGACAGGTTCTGGGCTCCTTGCAAATCCTGTGGCCCAGCTCGTTAGAGTTCATTAGTGTTGTTACATATTCATATAGCATTAGCGCTGTCAGGCCCTTGATGTTTAATCAGGCTGCAAGCTTGCCTTGAGCCCTACAAGTCTTGGAGGACCTTCCATCAAGGATATGCCGGAAGCACATGCACCAAATCGATGGCTTGAGTAAGGAGGGGTCTTGTGAGTGTGATAACAGAACGAGGATCTGTCCCTTGCCACAGAAACCTGGGTTATCAGAGGAACCTCGATGATAAAGTTATCAAGTACACAATTTAGCGCTTTGTGTCAAGGCAGGAGCTTGCCAAGAGCTTCCTGAAAAAGAACAAAAGAGCCATGGCTTATCTGCCTGCGGCATCTGCTCTGTGCTCGGGCACAGTCAGGCTGCTCGCTGCTGCTAATCCATAAGCGGTTTCGATTGTGCATCACAGCATACCACGGAGTGTCAGTTTGTGTTACCCGGTGGGTGCTTTCCACCAACAGGCTAGAGAGGGGCAAGGTGAGTCTGGGATGTGGGCTCTGCTCCATCCTTCCTGGGAAGTCCCCTGAGACGGGCACTGCAGGGAACAGCCGCCACCACACAGGGGTTTAGTCCTGGCCAGTGGTCGATGCTGATCCATCGTCAGTGGGGAGACAGCTATTTCCCAGGGTGATTCCTCCTGTAGCAGATAAAAATGACCTTTGGAAATGCTGCTGTTACCATTGGCTGCAGAGGAGGCGTGTGTAAGAGTCCAAGCCCGCGTGCCTACCTTTTAGATGGACAAAATAAAGGGAGACATGTCCTTCCCTCGAGCCCCTCCAGCCCTTGGTTTCCCATCTGTCAAATGAAGATGAAGGCAACACCTTTTCTGTTGGAGATATGTATGGATAAATCCTTAAAGACTGCAAAGACTCCAATTCAGAGAAGGGGGTTATATAAAGGTGCTTATATTAAGCACCTTACACAGACAGACCAACTCTAAGCTGGATATAATCTTGTTTATTGAGGTTAGAGCAAAGGACTTGAAGTTAAACTGGGTGGGATCTCATCCGAGCTCTGACACGATCAGCAGTGGGAATGGAGCAAAACAGGGGGACGGTGCTGCCTTTTGCCTTCTTCCTTTYAAATCACAAGGTTTTACGTACCCTGAAGGGCACTTGGTAGCTGTACAGAGCTTTCCATGCCCTGAGGATATTCAGCATCTAGGTTTCTTCAGATAGTCCTGAAATTCCTGGTACCTAAACATTAGCATCCCTAAATGTAAAGCCTGAGCTTAAAGAAACTGTCGCCCTTCTGGTGGAAAGGGCAGAGAGTGTGGAAAGAGCAGAGAGTGTGGAAAGCTTTTTTTTTCACTGGAAAAACAGAGAAGTCCAGCCACATGCAAGGATTGTCCTGGCCAGTGGATGTATTCTGCAGCCATCGGAAACCACGCGCTGGCACTCCAGCGGGTGTTGACGCTGGCCGGGGCTGCAGGAGGTTAGAGATGCTGGCACCGAGCGCTTGGTTATCCTGTTAGAGTGATTAGGAGCAGACTGGGGCTTAATCCTCTGTGACGGTGCTGTGGATYGCTTCTCCTTCCCACTTGTAGTGGCAGCCACGTGTGACAGGACAGGGGGGCTTGATCCCACAGAAACCTTCCCAGGACCTGTGCTGTGGCCTGAACCACAACTTCGAGCTCTAGGAAAGAGCTGTGCCCGCGAGGGATGGGGCTGGCTACCTCTGCCAGGGTYTTTTTTTGAGCAGAGAGCCCTCAGTGCTGGGGCAAGGGAGGAAAACCATGTTGCAGGGAGGGTTGTGGGAGTGTTTCGGGTGGGGAATCCCTCCGGGGTGTAACGTCTGCCTTTCTTTTGTGATAAACCTAAACCAGTGAACTTTATAGAACAGATAGCTGAAACAATAGGGGCCGCCACCCAAAAAAAGATCCATGCAAGGGCCGAATGGGACTTTGCTGGGAGTGGGGGGGTGTTATTGCTATCTGATGGCAGGGGGGAGAGGTCCCGTGGGTCAGAGATCAGTGTCTGAGAGGGAGTGGAGAGGAGGAACATGAAACCAGGCTGATACCAGCAACATCGCTGCAAATGCATCGGCCATGAGATGCACCTTGGCTGATTTTATGGTGGACAGGGACTTTATGCTTGAGCAAGGGGCAGGCTGTGTATTGTTCGCCTCCGTCATTCACGGGAAAACACCTTTGTATAAGCTTGGAAATAAAGAGGATTGCATCAGAGAAACATGCAGCCCCATCACCTATTTTCCTCTTTATCACCCCAGCTACGGGAACCAGGATATCGGCTATCTGCATGGCTCAGAAAGGGTTACGGCACAGCAAAGCCTGGCAGATCTCCATGCAGAAGAAACCAAACCCAGTGGTAAATCCTGCTATAACAAGGTCTAAGTAGTCCCTGCAGAAGGGAGTGAAATTATGCCTGACCTTCGACCTACCCAACTCTTTCAAGTAGAGCCATCCCTTGTGAAAACTTGGCGGCTATATGAACCCGGGGTGTGGTGTTTGCCTGTGGGGGCTGTCTCCATTCCTCGCTGCTTCCCTGTCCTTGACAGGTTGCTCCTCTCTCTTCTCTGTCTCCCATAGCCAGAGCTTCCCTCTTCCAGCTGGAACAGCACGGGCTCTTCCCAACCCTGATTTCTCATTGGGATCCCCCGCTCCATCGCAGGTCTCCATTCAAAGAGCCACTGGTGCCTCGAGGAAGCACTGTCCCTGCGGAGAGCATAGCTCCGCCTGGCTTCCACAACTCGCTTTTTAATATCCTTTCCCATGCACGTTTCTCGTGACATCGGCATTTGTGCCCCCGGGGATAGAAGGAAAACATTTTGCTTTCTGTTTTTAGAGAGCTGCTGGTTTTTCTGCAGCTCCCTCTGGGTCTTGCATCCTCTCCGAGACCAATCCAGGCAGCAGCCCCTCAAGAGGCCAAACACCCTTGTCCTAGTTGCTTGTGCGCAGGCCTGGGAATCTTGCCCTGCGCTCTCCTCCTCCTGACCTTGTTTTCCTCTGAACACCACAGCAGTAATTACCCTGAGGTTGAAGGGTTATTCGAAAGCAAGTACTGTGTCTTGTCTGCTCCCTCCTTTCCATCCGCTGTTTCTCCCTACGCTGGAGTTAAACTCTGCCTGGAGTTTCCTTTGTGTCACTATTAATTGAAGGAAACACCACCAGCGAGGGTGGTGGGCCTGGGTGGGAGTATGTGTCCAGCTCCCTGTGTTCCTCGTGCCCTGGTGCTCCAGCAACGCCACCAACAGCCAAATCGCTGGTGCACCGGGGCAGCTGGACCTGCCGGCAGGTCCGTCCCTGGGGTGTTGCTCCCACTCTGGATGCTCTCATGGGCACTGGTTGACCGCATCCAAGAGAAGCATTAGCTGGATGCTGGAGTGGAGATGGAAAAGGAGGTGGAAGGACTGGTCAGGTGCACGGCGCGTGGCTGGGCTGCCCGTCTCACTGCTGGCTGAGGTGGCTGCGTTTCCAAAGCCAGAAATGTAGCAACACTCGGGCAGAGTCAACATGTAAATATGAGCAGCCGGAGTGCCTGAGGTGGGTTAGTTAATGCTGAAATGGAGGGTTTTGCAAGAAGAGATAAAATCAGCTTCATCTTTAGGAGGAGGGCTTGGAGTGGATTTCCAGTGCAGGGGCAAACGATCCAGCATTCCCGTACTATGTGGTTCTCTTTTCCAAAGCATTTGCGACTGAGTATGAATTTAGCCTGAATGTGCTTCAGCCCAACGGTTCTGCCTTCCAGGGCAGAGCTCCCCACATGGCACCGGCTCCTCTGGAGAGCACAGTTGGGCTTTTCCAGCCCTCAGGGGCCTGGCACAGCTCAAAGAGGAGCTTGTTTGTGGCTGAACCAACAGACCTGTGGTGTGGTGCTTTGTGCGGAGAGCTGTTGTCCCCCCCAACCCCTTTCCTGTGCACACCCAACCCGGCTGCAAGCTCTTTTCCTTGATGCTGATTAGGAGGAGCTTGGGAAAATCCTGTGCCGCTGGCATGCCGGGTGCCGAGGGTGGCGYGGGGTGCTCACACATGCCCTGTCCTGGCAGAGGGGAAGCCCTCTCCAGCTTTTACCCCACCCAGGGAGAGAAAAGTGGGGTTTGTGCTGGAAAACAGCTCATCCTCCTGCCAAGTGCTGGAAGCCCTCAGTGCATCCCAGTCCAGCTCTGCACCCCTCTGCCTGCCAGCCAGGGCTGAGGCCCGTGGGCACTGCCAGGCTCTGGAAGCCCCAGCAGCCACCCAAGAGCCAAGGTCTGGCGTGGGGTGAGCCAGCRGACCCCCAGCACGCAGAGCATCATCAGTGCACTGCTCTCGCTTCCAGGCCACTAATTAAGCATCTTCGGGTCCCAGGCCAGTCTTCCAACCCTGTCTCTTGCCCTCCTGCCACCTGCCTGCACCCCAGGGTGGCTGGGGTAACCCCGTGCTGCCTGCACCCCCCCTGCTGCCGGCACCCCCCGCCTCCCCAGCCCGCAGCCCCCTCCCGCTCCCCGGCGGGGGCTCTCCGGGGGGGCGACCCGCGGGGCAACCGCTGCCCGCCGCGGCGAGGCCGGTCCCCGCCCTGGGGGCGGGCGGCGGAGCACGTGGGACCGCGCCGGGCCGGGCTGAGTCACTCCCCGCCCCGAGCCCCGCGGCGGAGCGGAGCGGAGCGGTGCGGCTCGGCTCGGCTCGGCTCGGTGCGGCACGGCTCCGCGGCACGGCTCCGCGGCACGGCTCGGGACGCAGCATGGAGGGGGCGAGGCCGTGGCGGGCGCTGCTCTCCCTGGGGCTGGGGCTCTCGCTGCTGCTGGCCGTGGCCGGTGAGTGCCGGGGTGCCGGGGATCGGGGGTGCCAGGGAGCCCGGGGTGCTGGGGATCCGGAGTGCAGGGGATCCACAGTGCAGGGGATCTAGAGTGCAGGGTTGCCCCGTGTGCAGGGGATCCGGGGTGCAGGGGATCCGGGGTGTTGGGGAGCCGGGGTGCTGGGGAGCCGGGGTGCTGGGAAGCCCGAGGTGCAGGGGATCCGGGGTGCTGGAGAGCCGGGGTGCTGGGAAGCCCGAGGTGCAGGGGAGCCGGGGTGCTGGAGAGCCGGGGTGCTGGGAAGCCCGAGGTGCAGGGGATCCGGGGTGCTGGGGAGCCGGGGTGCTGGGAAGCCCGAGGTGCAGGGGATTCGGGGTGCAGGGGATCCGGGCTGCAGGGCAAGAGGGTCCAGGCTGCCGTGTGCAGGGTGCAGGGGTGGCGAGTGAGAGGGTGCGCAGCCCCCCAGGGCTGCTGCTGCAGAAGCAGAGGGCAGGGAAGCTCAGGTCCACAGCCYCGTCCTTGCTCCCGAGCTGGAATACCTCAGGCGGGCTGTCCCGTGTTTTCAGGCTTAGATAACCGTGCCCGCGATGTAAACAGCTTCCCTGGGACCGCCTGGCACAGCGCGCCTGGCTGGCCTGGCCAGGGGAACCCCGGGGAGAAGCAGCTCCATCATCACCCTGTGGGTCATGCCTGGGGTGGGTGACTCCGAAAGGGATGGGTGAGACCAGGGAAAAGGGGAGCAAAGCCCAAGCGCAGACTCCAGGCCAGGGGGCAAAGGGCAGCACGAAGGTGTGCTGTGAGGAAGGCCCTGTTTGTGCTCACTCTCTCGGCAGAGAGGTGCCCGTTGTGCCCTCCTGAGACAGGCTTGACCTGACCTCCCCCAGCCCTGCTGGAATGAGCCATCCCAGTTTTCGGAGGATGTTATTTTTGCCTTCCAGCCAGCCTGTGGGTTCATATAAGCAAACATTTCCAAAAGCGGTGGCTGATCTTTGTTGCCTTGGTTCCTGACTGTCCAGCCTGTGATAGCTCTGTCCCTGACCGGAGAAAAATGTGTGTGGGGAGCATGGAGATGCTGAACTGCTCTGAAACCAGGCCTGAAACAGCTGAGAAATCGGAGCATCCAAAACTACTTGCCACAGTGGAAAATGTGACCCATGTGCCTTGCTGCTAGGCAGGGGGCTGGCTAGCGAGACCCACCACGTAAGGGAATATTCCTGGGAGGGGATAAAAGAGAGTCCAGTTACTTGGGATAATTAAAGTATAAAACTGGGACGCCTCCTGTCCCGACCCTGGGAGGAGCCCTTGCTCCTTTGCTGCTGTGTCCCATCCCAGAAACTCCTGTGTCAGAGGCAGCGCAGATGCTGGGGAGCACACGTTTGTTGGCGTTCCGTGCCTGGGGAAGCAGCCGGCTCCTGCTGCTGAACAGAAGCAGCTCTGTCCGCAGGGCCTTGGCCGGCTGCCRGGAGAGATCCTCGGGATGGGGCGGCTGGATGCGCCCGAGACCTGCGGAGGGGCGTGGGGCAAAGGCATCCCCACATATCAGCACGAGCTCTCTCCTCCCATGCTGTAGCTCATGGCAGCGCATTGATGGAGCATGAGGTCATGCAGAACAGGCTGGGCAGCGCAGGCAGCGACTTGAATGGGTGCCCAAGTTCTTCTGCCTCCTGAGGCTGGACTAAGGGAGCTACAGCATCTTTTTGGAAACCTTCACGTAACGCTGGCCTGTCTGCCACCAGTGTGTACCCTACAGATGTGGAGTGTCAGGAAGAGTAGGATTAACTCAAAGGAGCCCTGCTATTAAAAGACTAACGAGTAGGAGCTCTCTGAATAGTAGCTTAGGCTAATGAGAGCCATGCTGTTTGGTGTGGGTCCGGGCAGCGAGCCCACAGCTCATTAACTTCCACCTTCTCCAGGGCATGCAGGTAGTGGGGGGTTATTCCTGGGTCTCCACCTGAGTTCAGCCCTTGCTCTGACTCCTGCAGCATGGCAGAGAAGAGCCTGGCATCAAGGGATGTGCTCTCCCAGCGCTTGGCGAGGAGTTATTGAGGCTTTCAGCCAGATCTGTGGGAATCTGGTCTAGGTTTATGGAGAGCGTTGCTGTCTTGCAGCTCTTGGGGCAGAATAAATTGAGGGTGGGAGGAATTTCAGGCCAGCTCTTGCAGTCTGATTCAGCACTGTGATGGGGAGCAGAAGGTTGATGGGGGCGGTGGGTCGACCTCGGCTGGCTGCCAGGTGCCCAGCCAGCCGCTCCCTCACTCCCCCTCAGCAGGACAGGGAGGAGAAAAGAAGATGAAAAAGCTCCAGCGTGGGTCCTTCCCATRGGCTGCAGTTCCTCATGAACTGCTCCAGCGTGGCTCCTTTCCATGGGGTACAGTCCATCAGGAACAGACTGCTCCGGCGTGAAGTCCTCCACRGGCTGCAGAGGGACAACCTGCTTCACCATGGTCTTCTCCATGGGCTGCGGGGGGACAACCTGCTTCACTGTGGTATTCACCATGGGCTGCAGGGGAATCCCTGCTCTGGCACCTGGAGCACCTCCTCCCCCTCCTTATTCTCTGCCTGGGGTGTCTGCCGGGCTGTTTCTCTCACATTTTTCTCACTTCTCTCCCACAGCTGCTGCGCAGCGTTTTTTACCTTATCTTATGTATATTATCACAGAGGCAACACCAGTGTCGGTGATGAGCTCAGCTTTGGGCAGCAGTGGGTCTGTTTTGGAGTTGGCTGGGACTGGTTGTCTCCAACATGGGGGCAGCTYCTGGTGTCTTCTCGCAGAAGCCACCCTTGCAGCCCCCTGCCACCACCACCTCGCCACGTAAACCCAATACTATGGGAGATGCTGGAGGTGGATGAACAAGCAGGGAAGACAGTGCAGCCCCACCAGTTYCCCGCGGGAGCTGCCTGTGGGCTGGGGCTGCCTGGTGGGAGTTGCTTGGAGAGTGTTCGGAGTGAACGGAGTTCTGGCAGGCATGGTGCAGGGATGGACCCTGTGCTCCCTCCTCGCGTGTCTCCAGCATCTGGGTGCCGAGGCATGCAGGCTCCCCCTACAATGATTTTTTTTCTGGTCTTACGAGTACTAACTTTCATTAGCAAAACCCAGCCAGGGGACCAGCCCCATTCCCTTGAATAATCCTGTCCTGCTCATGCCCGAGCGAGCCCCAGCCTGGCCACCCCCGCTTCCCAGCTGAGCAGYGGAAACACTTGATGCACCAAAGACCTGGTTTTCCCCTGGCTTCGGTTTGACGTGCAGGCAGTGTTAAACCCCTTTTTTAATGTGCCAGGGCAGGGCAGGTCCTGGCCACTCTCTCATGCTCCTGGTCTCAACCATCGCTCTTGAACGCTGGCAGTCCTGCGCAGGATCCGGCAGCCGGTCCTGCTGGCCCCTACTGGGTGCTCCCCTCCCCGTAGCGTCCGCAGGGGAGCAGTTCCTGCTGTCGAGCCGGGATGCCTCCATGTGCATCTGTGGGGCTGTGGCAGATGCCTGCCACAGGAATGACTTGCAGTGATATGTGGCTTTGCTTCCAGGTGACTTCTGCGACGTAAACCACTGTCAGAATGGGGGCACCTGCCTGACCGGGATTAATGAGACCCCCTTCTTCTGCATCTGCCCTGAGGGCTATGTTGGGATTGACTGCAACGAGACGGAGAAAGGTGAGGTGCTGACCCCATCATGGGGGCCCTGTGAAGTCCAGGAACCTCGCAGCGTGGCAGTGTGCCCTCATCGTGGACCTGCACCGCTGGCCCTGGGGTCCAGCCCTGCTGATGGGCACATAGAGCGGAGATCCAAGCAGGGATGCGGTGACCTCCATCACTTGGGGGGAATGCAATGTCTTCAGGGAGCAACAGCCCACTTGATGCTCTTACTCTCCATCTGAGCTCATATTAAAGCCATTTTCCCCCCTTTCCCCTTCCCCAGGCCCCTGCCACCCCAATCCTTGTCACAACAACGGCGAGTGCCAGCTGGTCCCGAACCGGGGGGACGTCTTCACCGACTACATCTGCAAGTGCCCCGCAGGGTACGATGGGGTGCACTGCCAGAACAGTGAGTACAGTGGGGTGAAGCAGGGTGGGCTGCTCTGCCGCTAAGGGCTTGGGGACCCCCTGGGCAGCACCGGGGGGACAACCGGGGCAGTGTTTGCAGCTGTGGCTGCATTGGGCGCTAGGCTCTGTCGGGGACCGTGGGTGGGTTTGGACCTTGCAGGGTGGAGGGAAGGACCATGGCGCAGGGACACAGCTGTGTCTGAGCCTTGCTCTGCATCTCTGGAGGGAGACGGTGCCTCGAGTAATGGGACAAGGGGTGCCTTGAGGCTCAGCTTGCTCCATACGGGCTCCCAGCCTTGCTGTGGCTGCGTGTCCTGATGCACCCATGTGGCTGCAGTCAGCAGGGACACAGCTTAGGCAGCTCCTTGGGTTAGAGCTTCAACCAGTGCCACTGTATCAGCAGGGACCCTGCCATGGCCCTTGCTCAGGGGATGCCTCCCCCTCTTCCTGCTGCACCGAATGAGGGGTCTCCTCCCTGGGACTGGCTCTGCGGTCACCTCCTGAGCCTCCCCACTCTGTCTCCTAGACAAGAACGAGTGCTACTCCCAGCCTTGCAAAAACGGAGGCACCTGTCTGGACCTGGACGGCGACTACGCCTGCAAGTGTCCTTCTCCGTTCTTGGGGAAGACCTGCCATGTCCGTAAGTCCCTGGCACCAACTGTACAGAATTCCCTTTCCCTCCCTGCTCCGCACTGCTCTGTCCCCCATTGCCAGCGTGCCCAGGAGAGATCTCACCAGCTGGTTTAGGGGATCTGGAGGGCAGCCGTGGGTGCCTGTGTGCCGGCTGCCCTTGATGGCAGTAGGCCTGGTTCTGATGGAGGGAGCATCCCCGGGAAGGTGCTGTCTTCTCTTTGGGGGGGGCCCAGAGCATCCCTTTCGCTCCCCAGACCTCCGTGCTGTGAGAGGGGCTGATGGATGGTGCGGTTTTGGCTGAAGGCTGAGGACGGCGGGGACACCTTGGGGACAGCCAGGTCCTAGGGCTGGTCTCCATCTCCTGCCCTGTTCCCAGACAAGAGGCAAATGACCCCCTGGTTTTGCTCCCTGGTCCCATCTCTTTTTGGTGCTGATGTCCCCACTGCCCCCAGGCTGTGCCGTTCTCCTGGGCATGGAGGGAGGAGCCATCTCTGATGCCCAGCTTTCGGCATCCTCTGTCCACTACGGCTTCCTCGGCCTCCAGCGCTGGGGACCAGAGCTCGCCCGCCTCAACAACCGTGGTATTGTCAACGCCTGGACCTCCAGCAACTACGACAAGAGCCCCTGGATCCAGGTACCTGCGGCAGGACTGGGAGCGCTGGCGTAGTGGGCAGCCCCGGTAGCCACGGCTGGTCTTGCAGGGCTGCTCTCATGGCATTTCTCTGCTCCTGGTGGCAGATGCGGGGCTAAATTGTTGCAGCAAGGTGCCACCCAGGGGCATCTTGAGATGTGCCTGGAGAAGGCAAGGTCCCTGGGAGGAAGATGGGGACCTGCGGTGGCGATCCCCACTTCTCTGCCCACCCTGGGGTGCAAGGATGGAGGGATGGAGGGCTTTCGCCCCGAGGAAGTCACAGCGCCCTGGGCAGCCCCTCTCCTGGTCCCGATGCTGAGCGAGAGCCCACCCTCCCATCCAGGCTTGGCGGCACTGGTGGGCTCAGGGGCTGTGCACCCCATGTGCGCTGCGCCTTGCTCATGCTGTTCTCCCCTCCGCAGGCCAACCTGCTGCGGAAGATGCGTCTGAGCGGGATCATCACGCAAGGCGCTCGCCGCGTGGGCCAGCCGGAGTACGTCCGCGCCTACAAAGTCGCCTACAGCCTGGACGGGCGGGAGTTCACCTTCTGCAAGGATGAGAAGCAGGATGCAGACAAGGTGGGCTGTGATGCTCCGCGTGGGGGCCATGCGGGCTGCCCCCACCCAGCGGTGCTGCGGGCGCTGGGGTGGCTGTGAGCTGCATCCCAAACTGTCCCCATGTTTGGGAAAGTGCTTTTGACCTGGGTCAAAGCCACGTTGGGAACCGTCCTAGCAGCGAGACAGCACAGATGGTTCCAGCGCCGGGCAGCACTCTGGCTCTGTTTAATTGACCATAATAAGCATAACCAAAGAAGCAGCGCTGAGTTATTTAGGTCATTCAGATAACATCTTTATCGCTGACACATTGTGGGAACCGGGCACGGTCTGGAAGTGCTAGCGAACGGCTTACGCAGCTCAGTGCTGTATCCGCACCGAGCATGAGCCGACAGTGTATCTCACTCTCGAAGCAGGAATAGTTACTGAATGCAACACTCTCCACTCTCAGTTTTTTATGGCAAGTGTCTYGTGCTTGTTTTTTGAGCATCCAGGGAATGTCTGGCAATATATGCCTTGCTTTAAAAAAAAGTTTCTCTTGTTTCTGCAGCGGTGCAAAAAATGCATGAAAACATGACCTGACTGTATTTATTGTGTTAAAAAGAAAGAAGCAAGCCACCTCTCTGCTTGTTGCAATTTGGGAAGCGCTGCCATAGCGGGAGGGATTTTATGCACGAGGCTGCGGGAGGGCTGGGGCACTCAGCCCTGCTTGCCGTTGCAGGTTTTCCAGGGGAACGTGGACTATGGCACCATGCAGACCAACATGTTCAACCCTCCCATCACTGCCCAGTTCATCCGCATCTACCCCGTGATGTGCCGCCGTGCCTGCACGCTGCGCTTTGAACTCATCGGCTGTGAGATGAACGGTAAATGTCGGTGGCTCTCCYCTCCCCAGGGACTGCAGGGCAGGGGGTGACACAGGGCAGGGCATCACCCCTTCTACCGGTTCTGATCCCCTGGGACAGGGAATTTGTGAGTGCTTGTTTTTCTCACKCCGGCTACGTGATGCCTGGAATTACCCACGGGTGCTTTTGGGGAGCACAAGCCGTTAATCCCACCAGCTCAGCCAGGCTCGAGCTGCATTCTCACGCTGCTAACACCTTCCCAGGCCGGGGTTTTTTTTGTGCCCCCTCCCCGTCTGAGCCATGAACCGGCTGCTTTTCCTGCTGGAGAGCTTGAAAAGCACCGGAGGATCAAAGTCCTCTGGGAAACGTGAGGGATGATTAGCCTGAGCCCTTTCCCTGTGCCTCCCGCATTCCTGCCCTGGGGCACATCCCCAGCAGCTGAGCAGGACCCGCGTGCCGGGGTGGGAGTGGGGTGCCGTGGGGGCTTGGGTCGTGTCCTGCCGCCGCGTGGGTGTGGTGCCAGCCGTGCTTTTGTCTGGGGCTGTTTTTGCATTGCTCTCTTTACCCGTGAAAGCATTCTCCTCTGCCTCCTCCCGAAGCCGTCTGTATTCCGGGGCCAGGCTGTGCCACGGGGACGTCCGTGCGTCCCTGCAGCAGGAGGCACTGTGAGCCAGGGAATAGCTGGGAGCTAAAAATCCCGGGAAGAGGCGAGCCGGCTGCGACTCTGCACCTCTGCCGAGCCTTTCCCTGCCTGGCCCTGCCTGCCGCTCCGGGCAGTGGGAACGTGGGAATGTGGGGATGGCGCCTGCTGGGGCTGCGGGGTTTTGCTCTCGACGGTGCTATGGACTCTTTCCTTTTCACTGCCTGTATAAACCGTTGTGTTACAGTGTATTTCAACACGGCAGGTTGCTCGGAGCCTCTGGGCATGAAATCCCGCCTGATCTCCGACCAGCAGATCACAGCCTCCAGCGTCTTCAAGACCTGGGGCATCGACGCCTTTACCTGGCACCCCCATTATGCTCGCCTGGACAAGACGGGCAAAACCAACGCCTGGACAGCACTCCACAATGGCCAGTCCGAGTGGCTGCAGGTGGGTCTCGGTGCCCTCCCTCTGTAACCTCATTTCCCCTCCCCAGCTCCTCCAGCTGTGCCTGGGGCCACCTCCTGTGCCTGGGGCCACCTCCTGTGCCTGGGGCCACCTCTTGTGCCTGGGGCCACCTCTTGTGCCGGGGCAGCTGGAAGCAGGATGGGCATGGTGGGAGAGGCCAGGCAGAGCCGCCGGGATGGTACAGCCGGAGCCTTGCCGTGGGGCGTGCAGCCTGGCGGTGCTCTCCCTGAGCTGGGATCGCAGGGGCAGGTCAGGATGGGGCCACAGCCACCGGTTTTAACAGCGATGCTGGAGCGCTGGGTCAGAAACATCAGCGCCCGTAGGGACAGGGACAGGGTGGTGCCGTCTCCGCAGACCTTCTTGCGGGGTGCACTGAGCCCGCAGCACGCCAGCTCTGCATCACCCCCTTGGGAAGCGCCATCCTGGCCTGAGGTGACCGTCCCACAACCCTCCGGCTGCCCAGAACACCATGTTTMTGTTTTGCAGGAAAAAATCAGGTTTGCTTTTCTCTTCCCAGTCTGGAATGGGAACAAATAGTTTTGAAATTTCCTTCTCAGTTTCCTTTCCTCCCCTGTTTTTATACTTTTCACATGATTTCATGACATAATGGGACAAAGCAGTTTAGATATTTGTCCCGCTTTTTATTTGGGAAATGATTAAAAGCAGCTGCTCCACGGCCCTAAATAAAACGGCTTATCAAGACGTCTGCTGATGGGGTCGGGATGACACGCTGAGTTGGGCTATCACACCACAGGCTGCCTGTTTGTGTACATGTATATAGATTTACATGTATACTCATATATATACACATATACGTGTATACATATAGCTAGTACTGCCCTTGACGAGCATAAAATAGGAACTAAATTAAGGAGAATTWCAGCTCATTTGCTGGGTTACCCTGCAGCATGCCAGCAGCAGTAGCGCAGCGTGGCAGAGTAAAGAGAATAGAAACCATCTCACTTACAACCCAAATGTCAGACCGCGCTGAACTGCCTATTTTCTCAGCCGGAATCACTTTCCAGTGGAAATGCATTTCCTCCAAGAATCCTTTATTTTTTTTGAATTGAGATTTTTTGCTGTCATTCCCACATTGACCTTTTCAGCAAAAAATGTCGGGGTGGCGGCAGTTGGGAAGGGAGCTGAGACGGTGGGGTTTGTGTCCGGCTTTGGGTTGCTTCGAGGGATGCTGCGAGTGTTAAAGGGTCAAATATTTCACAGTAGTGTTTTATTAGTCGCTCTGGCATTGGGGCGGGGGTCGAGCAGTGTTTTCTTCATTCTTGACCCCCGAGGGCCAGCACGTCCTGGCTGCCTCCAGGACACGCAGGATGCTCTGGGGTGGGAGCACCGCTCCTGTGAGGAGCCTCGACGAGCCTTGTCTCCATGCCAGATCGACCTCCGGGACCAGAAGAAGGTGACGGGCATCATCACGCAAGGAGCCCGCGACTTCGGGCACATCCAGTACGTGGCAGCCTACAAGGTGGCCTACAGCGACAACGGCACGTCCTGGACCCTCTACCGGGATGGCCAGACAAACAGCACCAAGGTGTGTGGGGCAGGGCAGGGTGGGCAGCTGTGGGGCTCGGGRATGCTGCTGTGGGGAGGGATGGGATGGTGGCAGGGAGGTCCCGGTGGTGCTGACACCCACCTTTCCCCCCCTAGATCTTCCACGGTAACAGCGACAACTACTCACACAAGAAGAACGTGTTCGACGTGCCCTTCTACGCCCGCTTCGTCCGCATCCTGCCCGTGGCCTGGCACAACCGCATCACCCTGCGCGTGGAGCTGCTGGGCTGCGACGAGTAGGCGCCTGGGGAGCAAGGACGGGGCTGCTCTTCCCCACCGCCCGGCCCGCGCCCTGCCCGCCCTTGCCCGCTCCTGCTCTGACCTCACACCCCTCTCTCCATGTCCCCAAACTCAGGAGGCGGCTGGGAGGGCTCCCCTGCTCCGCATTGGCGCTGGGGCTGCAGCACTGCACTTTACGGGGCCCTTGCAGGTGGAATGCAGGGATGGCTCCTGCCCTTTTGCCCCGCTAGCCAGGGGTGAGACACCCTTCTGCAACCGGGGCTTGGCTGGGGGGACCTTCTCTTGCAACTGGGGCTTCCTTGGGGGACCCCGTCCTGCAAATGGGGCTTTGCTGGGGGACCCCGTCCTGCAACCAGGGCTTGGCTGCATCCTCCCAGCTAACCCTGGAGACAAATTTTCTCCCCCTTTTTGCTTCTGCTTCCAGCAGAGAGGCTGCAGCCAGTGGCAGTCCCCTGCCTGCACTGGGGCTCGGGGCTCAGCAGTTTTGGGGGGCTTAGGGCAGGCACCCCAACGTCCCTCCTGCTCCCTGCACGGCTGCAAGCAGGGGCTCCGAAAAACCTACATGGCTGTTATCCCCTGTCCAATTTGCCAGGCCCTGGGTCTCCTTGCCTGCGATGTCAGCGCCGCATAGTGCGAGGGGAGTGATGAGATGGCTCCTATCAAGAGGCACCGGGTCCCCATTGCCGGTGGCTCTACCTGCTGGGCGCTCCCGGCAGGCACCRTGGCTGGTGTTTTGGCAGGCGCTGCCCATTCCCCTTCCCGGGGTGCCGGCTCCAGCGTCCTCCAAGTCTCAGCATTGCTGCTGTCCCCACCTTACTGCAGTCTGGGGTGCCTGGAGGCCCCTTGTCCCTAGAGCCAAGCGGTGACCAGGGGAGCTGCAATCTGGTAGCGGGGGAGAGRTGGTTTGTAGCCACAAGGGTGCAGAGAAAAGATGGGAAAGGTGGTGGTTAAACCAGCCAAATGCAGTAGGCAGAGAGCTGTGCCATGACCCTTTTTGTAACCTGATTTTTTCCCTTTCCGTGGGGTGGAGGGGAGCCTCTTCCAATGCTCGAGCCCTCGGGATTAGCAGTAGGAGACGAGCGAGACCCGGCACCGGCAAGCGGGAGCGCGAGCAGGGTGTCCAGGCAGCGGTGCTGGTGGTGATGCTTCCCCTGCATGCTGGGATGCGAAGCAGCCATGGGGCCGGGCCGGCGTCGGGTTCGCTTTGGCAAGCGCCGAGGGAGCCCGGGTGGGATGGCGGTGGCGGCCCCGCTCCGGGGTGTCTCTGACAGTATTAAAACCAGCTGAAACTTTGGGACTGTCGGCTTGGCTGCTCTGTGCCTCCCCAAGAGCCACCTCCCAAAGCCCAGCAGGTCTGGCGATCCCCCAGGATCCCCTCTGAGCCCCCCGGCTCCTCCATCCTGGGGGGCTGCTGGCTGCCGTGCTGACCCTGGACCTCTCCTGCTTTCACAGACCCTCCTAGCTCCCTTCCATGCCTGAAAAACAGGGTACCAGGGCTTTGTGCATCTTCCCTGCTGCCTCCGCCCTGTTGCAGCTGCTGGAGCCTGTGCTCGCAGCTGGCGAGGCACAGCGGGATGGAACTTGGGGAGGGGAAGCCACTATCAGCACCCCACGCCCTGCGTCTCCTCCTTTGGCTTTGATCCTGGAGCAAATCTCCCAGCTTGGAGCAAAACCAGCTCTTACACCCCAGCGCTCTCCCAGGGCTGGAGAGAGCTGTGGGTTTTGCCAGGGCTGCCCGCAGGGATGCTCCCAGCAGAGCCCCCCCGGGCAGGGCAGGGGGATGGATGCTGCTGGAGCAGGATCCCCCTGCATCGAGGACGGGGTCCTTGGTAGGGAAGGCGCACTGGGGTGAACAGGACAGAGGAGCTTTGCTCCTCTCCAGAGCCTTCTGCCACACTGGGCAGGGACCACTGAGGTTGGCATGAATGGCCCAGGGCTACCTGCATCCCACCACAGCTCTCTGTCCCCGCAGCTCCAGACAACCTTCTCCTGCTCAGGCGTGCATCCCCTCCCGGGCCCTGTCCGTGGGAGGTGGGCTCCTGCCTGGCCCCATCGGTGCCAGCCCCAGGCACCAGCGGGGCTGGAGGGCTGCTTGCAGAGACCGGGCTGAATTCATTGTGGCTGTGGCTGCTTGGTGACAAGTAACAGCCACAGCTAGAGCCGGGGATGGCGGGGACAGTCAGCCCAGTTCACCTCCAGACATGCCACCCTTATCACCGGGAAGCTGGGGCAGAGATAAGAGCAGCTTGCTCCGAGACCAGCCAAGACATCCCTGAGCTGGGGGCACGGCAGAGGGTCCATGGGGAGGGTGATGGGAGCAGATGCTGTGCGTCAGAGCATCCTCAGCGTCTGGCTGCCGCTTCCCCCTGCCCATTGCCACCCCCCAGGCGAGCCCCGCTGACGGATGCTGAGCCCCTTCCCAGCTCTGTGGCGTTTCCTTCCTCCTGCCAAGCCCCAGGACATAGGGATTGGCGAGGGCCAGGGCGCCCTCCACCTCATGCACAGCCCCTCACGGCTTGTCCCCATCCCTCGGATGCTCTTCCCGGACGCGGCTGGGTTGCTGGGGCAGCAGGAAGGCCGGGAGGGCCGGCACGCTGCAGCCACGGCACCCCGCTGCCTGCTGACTCGGCTGCCGGTGCTGCCAGCTGCCTGCGAGCCGGTTCCTCAGGAAGCAGCCGTTGGGGAGAGCATCCTCTCGCCTCCACACGGAAAGCCCAGCACAGATCACAGTCTCCTCCATCCCACCAGGAATGTGGGTTTTCCTCCCCAGTTTGAGCCTTGGGCAACAGGTTCCCGCTGGAAACATCCTGCGCAAGTGGCATTTCAGGGAGAAATCTCTCTGGTGGGGCCATGGTGGAGCTGTCAGCTGCCAGGTTTGAGGCGAGGAAGACAGGGATGACATTTTTATGGCTCCCGTTCAGCCAAAAGCTCAGCCAGCCCTAAACACATGCCCTAAACACGTGCCTCTGGGTCAGAGATACCTTGACCCTGCGCAGCGTCTCTCACCCTGAAACCCGCAGTCCCACCCAGGGTCCCCCTTGGGGAGCAGAAAACAAATCTGGGATTATCCCTGAAGCTCCAAAAATAGGGTGAGAGGTGGGAGGGAGTGAGGGGGATTCCTCCTTCCTCGGGGGGCTGCTGGTGGCCGGATCCTTCCCCATGCCGCCTGCTCCCCAGGAGGAGGTGGAGGGCATTGGTGGCCACATCCAGACAAGAGCTATGGCCGAACGTGAGCCTTGAGCTGTTGCTGAAAAGAGATGCACAAAAGCATCCCCCTCCCCTTCCCCGCCAGTGGGGGGGAAGTATCCTCGGGCTGGGCAGAGGATGGCTCCTGGCAGGTGCCACGGTGCAGGYGGCGCAGGTAGCCCAGGGCACCGTGTGGCTTGTTCCTCATCTCTGAAACAATGGGATGGCCATGCCAAGGAGCAGCGTGCCCCGATGGGGCTGTCCGTCTGTCTGCACAGCTGGGGGCGTGGAGGGATCCATCCCAATCACCGGCTCACTGGGACACGGACAACTTGGGCAAGCAACTGCAGGGGGGCACTGGTGGCCAGGACACAGCCAGAAAGCAGCTGGGATGCAGCCGGGACACCATCCCACCACCTCCTCCAGCCATGGGGCAGGGCTGGGGGGACCTGGAACCTTCGGCCAGGATGCAGGCAGTGCAGCGGCCCTGCGCCGCCATGCCGGGAGATGTAATCGCCCCTCCATTGTGGGCTGCGGAGCAGTCTGCTCTGGGCAGGCAAGCAGGCAGCGTGTCCGGCCGTCACGCTCTCGCATCTCTGGGCGGCCCAGCCCTGCTGTGTGTCCCTCCTTGGGGAGGGCTGGCAGGCCCCAATGGGTGGGTGTGCAGGGAAAAGGGGAGCAAGGAAGAGCAGTGCCTCCAGACCCTGGGTCCTGCAGCCATCCCCGGTTGGGGCTTCCCATGGGGGACGGGGGCTGCTGGGYCGGCGCTGGCGGCAGATAACGCTGTTTCCGTGCTGGCTGCTCCCTATCAGCGTGGCGGCGGCGGGCAGACAAGATCACGCCCCGAGCACGCCGTGCCGGGGGGCCATCGGGAAGGGGTCCCAGCCCCCTTCACCCCACAGCCAGCCCCAGGGTGGTTTRTTTTTGCACGAGTTGTTTTCTTTCCGGCTTGACGCCGTCCCGCGCGGTGGCGAGAGTCGGACCGGGGCCCCCACGCCTCATTTCCTTGCCATAAAACAACAAAGCGGGGGGCGAAGCGGCGCGCCAGGGCGGGGTGGTGGGTCGCCGGGTCAGGGCACACGCTGCTCCGTGGTTCCTCCATGTGCTTGGCCCCATTGGGTACTCCTGGACCAGCATCCCCCGGCTGTGCYGCCGCCGTGCTGACCTTCCTGAGGGCCGGATCTGGGGCTCTTGGAGACGGGGCTGTGTGTCCATGTGTCAGTGGGAGCTGATGTGGAGGGCATCACCCAAGTCTCGGGATCATGCCCCCTCAGATGGGTGCAACCAGGCACCCCAAAGCTTTTGCTCTGGTTTTGGTGCCTCTGCTTTGCCGCCACAGCCCCAGGCAAACCCCAAAGAGGCTGAACCCTGTGGCTCAGCTGCCTCCCCTGGACCCCAGAGCAGGCAGGCGCTGCCTGTACATCGTGGGCACGGACCAATCTCCACCACAGTGCACCCATCCCGAGCCTCTCGTGCCCACGGTGCTCCTGCCACGTGCGTGCTCAACACCACCATTGCCTGGGGACCATGGCCAGTCCCCCTGGTGGGACGTGGGACAAGGGATGGCTCTTCTCCCCCAGCACTGTGGCTTCACCAGGGCTTTGCACGGGGYATCATGGGGTCCCACCAGCCCCAACGGGGCACCCTGCTCCCCGCCGCTCTCTCTCCCCTCCAAGCTGGCAGCAATGCTGGCAGCTGGCACATCACAGATGAGGCGTGTGGGCAGCGTGCAGGCAGCGTGCAGGCGCACGGCGTGGTCGTCACCCAGGCACGGCGGGCAGGCGGGGGGCCGGGGGCACCCACCCCAGCTCCGGGCTGCGAGCAGGGGGTTGGGAAAGGCGTGTGTTTCCCTTTAAGAGGCAGGCCCTGGAGCTGCTTCCTCTCAGCCCTGCAAGAGCCCTAAACACAGTGCATCTGCCTGCAGCCTGCCTGTACGCCTGCCTGCAGCCTGCCCGCAACCAGCGTGAGTAGAGCTTGGCCCCGGAGCCGGGGCTGGGGAGGGCTGGCACCCCGGGGTGGTGGGCACCCTGCTTGCAGCGGACCGCAGGGAGGGATGGCATCGCCATGGAGGGTGCCGGGCATCACCGCGGAAGGTGCCAGGCATCGCTACGGTGGGTGCTGCAGCACGATGCTCGCTGGCATTGCGGTTGAGGATGCCGGCCCCCCCGGCATGTCACCGCAACGCTGGGCTCTGAGGGGGTGGCTARGCATTGGGGACACAGGGGGGCCAGGGCTGGTGCCCCTCCAAACCAAGGTGCGAAGCTGCCGGTGCCTCGAGCCTGCCCTGCCGTGCACGGGCAGCACGTGGCGGCGTGCCTGCCGGGCTCCGGTGCCTGCCGTGCCGTGCACCGCTGCCGCCGGGCTCCCGGGGCCGCGCTGGCCGTCGAGCGGGTGCACCCCGCGCCCTCCGGCACTGGCTCCGCAGAGCTCGGCGGGTGGCAAGCGTGGGCTGCACCCCACGGGAAGGTGAGCAGTGGCACTGACCGCAGAGGAGAGCCTGGGAGTGAGCAACCCATGCTGAGAGCAGCCAGTTGCATGCCCCGGTCCCCAGAGGCCACCACCATACCCCGTATCGGACCCTGCCGGGGGTGAGCACCCGCTCTCCCACAGCCCCCTGGCCTGGCGAACCTTTGCAGGCACTCGTAAACCTTGTCTAAGCAGGGGGCACAGATGTCAGATCCCTCCCAGTCTTGGAGGGGGGCTGCTGGAGGCTTGCTGGGTGCCGGGCCCCCTCTGCCGGCTCCAGGAAAGCTCGCAAGCCGGCAAATACTGCTGTAAGCCGCCCTGGGTGAGACCCCTGCAGGGCACCCTTGGGTGCCGTGGGCACCCAGAGCTCGGGGCAGCACAGGTCTCTGGTGCCATGGGGCAGCCAGGCTTCCCCCCACCCAGGGGACGTGGTTTGGGAGCGAAACATATTGCGTGGGGTCAGTGCCAGCCGAGTCTGTGGTGCAAAGCAGCAGCCCTGGGTTGGAGCCAGGGGTCCTTGGCCAGGCCAGCTGGGTGCCGCCGGGCTTTGTCCGGTGCCGGGGCAGCAGAGGCAGCCCCGAGTTCTCTCCTCCCCTCCTCGGCTGGGTTGCACGCTCGGCTGCCTCTGTAAACCGAGCTTGCGGCTTACAGCGGGGCTCGGCCACTTCTCTCCCCCTGCACCCCCTACGTGATGTTTTCCCAGTGCTCCCTGTTCAAAGGACACCCTGGGATCCTGTTTCCCCTGGCTGCCCTGTCCCCGGCTTAGTCTCAGCTCCCCGCTCCAGGCCGGCTGCTCCGCAAGCTCCAACGGGTGGCAGTGGCGAATSCAGTGGTGCGCAGCGTGACCCAGGTGGGAGGATGAGGATGGAGTGGACTGGGAGCCCCGGTTGTTGGGCAGGTCTGGGGGCATGGCTCAGGTTGCCTGCGCCCTCCCCTGCGGGCAGGCGAGCTGCTCCGCTGGCTATTCCCACCCCTCTCCTTGCATCCCTGTGATGAGGTTTGCCTGCTGCCGTGTGTAAGGCAGCACTGGGGCCCTCCTGGTTATTTTGAGATGTTACCGCAGCCCTTTCCCCCTCAGCAGCTCAGGCTCAGCGTTTGGCCTCACTTCCCAGCCATGCTGCTGCTCCCACTGCTCCTGGAGGCCACCCTGCTGCGGCTGGCCAGTGGCTCCCACCACCCCTTCTACAACGGCTTCTACTACAACCACATCATGAACGACAAGGGCAAGGGGCAGGAGAAAGGTATATCGGGGATTGGCAGGGCTGGTGGAAAGTGGGGCTGGCAGGTCGGTGCAAGGGGTTGAAGTCCCTCTCTGCTTCTGGGATGGGGCTGGGACCCATCTCTTGGGGGGGATGTGGGGCCCAGAGGAGCAGGTGGGGCTGCTCCAGGGATGCTCAGGGGATGCTCATGGGATGCTCAGGCAGAAGAGGAGGTGGCTGGAGGGAGGGAGTAGAGCGGCTGCAGGGAGATCTGGGGACACTGCCCAGCTGTGGACCCTGACCCACACTTCACGCTTCCCTCCCTGTCCCCAGTGGTTTACTTCAATGGGGCCAAGCTGGTGGTGGAGACCCCTAAAGACCCTGTCTACAGCTCCAATGGTGCCAATGTCACCCTGCCCTGCCACTACCATTATGAGCCCGACCTGGAGGCCAAGCGCAAGATCCGCATCAAGTGGTCCAAGCTGCGGGACGACTACACCAAGGAGCAGGACGTGCTGGTGGCCATTGGCAAGACCTACATGGCCTTTGGGGACTTCCGGGGCCGTGCTCACCTCCGCCAGGCCGGCCGGCGCGAGGCCTCGCTGGTTGTCAGCGATGTGCGCTTGCAGGATGATGGCAAATACCGCTGTGAGGTCATCGATGGGCTGGAGGACGAGAGCGACGTGGTGGACCTCCGGCTGCAAGGTGGGGTCACGGTGGGGACCGCGTGACCCCCTATGCCAAGCCAGTGAGCCTGGCCTTCCCAAGGCACCCCCTCCTTGGAGGAGGTAGCAAGGCAGGGGGGGCGGGGAGCCCAACTGTGGGCAGAAAGGGGCTGGGATGGTTGGTGTGATGGGGTGGTGGCTTGGGGCTGTCTGACTATGGGGTCTCAGCACTGAGCGAGCCCTGAGCAGTCTGCCCAGCCGGGATGCTGGGGATGCTACTGTGGAGTCAGAGTTGGGGGTGACCAGCGTTTCCTGCCTCTACCCACCCATCTTCCCACTGTGCAGCATCATGTGCAGCCGCCCCCTCGCCTCCCAGCTCTGGGTATCCCCATGCATCTTGTGATGAACCCTGGTGACTGGTCCAACCCCTCTTGCTCACTTGCCGTGAGGGACCTGACTCAGCCCCGGCTCCACTGCCAAGCTCAGAGCTGCGGAAATGTCCCCCTTGCTGTGCCCCTGCCCACCACCTCAGTCCCCAGGCCCTCCCTCCCATGGTGACTCATCCCCACCAGTYCCTGTGACTGTGGTCCGTGGTGGTGGTCCATCCATCCCTGTGACAGTGGTCCATCCATCCCCATGTTGGTGGTCCATGTGTCCCTGTGATTCTGGCCCATATGTCCCCGTGATGCTGGGCCTTGTGTCCCTGTTCCTGTAGCCTGTACATCCCCATGCTGATGGTCTGTCCATCCCCACAGGGGTGGTCCATGCCTCCCTGGGACCACTACCTGTGTGTCCCCAGGACCGTGGTCCATGTGTCTGTGTGGTGGTGGTCCCTGCATCCCCATTATCATAGTCTGTTCTTCCCTGTACGTGCTGGTGCTGTCACCATGAAGGTGGTCTGCGTGTCCCCAGGACCGAGCCCCTGTGTCCCTGTGCCACCAGATGTCGCTGGCAACTCGCCGCTGGCGGCTGCGTGCCCGGAGCAGCCCCATCCCCGCATGCCTCAGCCTTGGGCTGTGCCACCCTGGGGTGGTCCCTGTCCCAGAGCCTGAATTTGGGATGGATCAGGGACCCCTGCGGCTCCTGCCAGGGCTGGACTTGGGGCGGGTGGGCTGCCTGCGGAGCCGGCTGAGCGCCCCGTCTGCCCCCAGGCATCGTGTTCCCCTACCAGCCTCCCCGTGGGCAGTACAGGCTCAACTTCCACGAAGCCGAGCGAGCGTGCCAGGAGCAAGGCGCCATCCTCGCCACCTTCAACCAGCTCTTCCAGGCCTGGAGCGAGGGGCTGGACTGGTGCAATGCGGGCTGGCTGGCCGACGGCACTGTGCAGTACCCCATCCGCCTGCCCCGCAAGCCTTGCGGCGGGCTGCACCTTGCCCCAGGCATCCGCAGCTATGGCCCGCGCCACCGGCACCTGCACCGCTTTGATGCCTTCTGCTTCTCCTCTGCGCTCAGAGGTGGGTGTCAGGCCAGGGGCTGGGTGGGAGGGAACCTGGGGAAGATGCTGTGCCCGATCAGTGGCTTCCTATGTCCTCCCTTCCCCTTAGGGCACAGGGCTCAGCCCGGGTGGGGATGCTCCAGGCAGGGATGCTCTGGATGATGCTCAGCACTGATGCTCCCCTCTCATGCTCCCCTCTCCCTTCTAGGAGAGGTTTTCTACCTGGACCACCCGGCTGGGATGACGCTGGAGGAGGCCAAGCAGAGCTGCCAGGATGCAGGGGCCGAGATAGCCCAGGTGGGGCAGCTCTACTCYGCCTGGAAGTTCCTGGGGCTGGACCGCTGCGATGCCGGCTGGCTGGCGGACGGCAGCGTCCGCTACCCCATCACTAAGCCCCGGGCCAACTGTGGCCCCGCAGAGCCTGGTGTCCGCAGCTTTGGCTTCCCCAGCAAGGGCAGATTTGGGGTTTTCTGCTACAAGGAGAGATAAGGAGCTGGGAGGGCTCCTTCTTGGCCGGAGGATGTTTCCAGCCTGACGGTGCCCGGTGTCGGGTGTTTCCCAGGGCTGTTTTGGGGGTGACTGGGGGGAGGCGGGGTGGGGGAGAGGCTTCTTTTTGTTTTATTTTGTTTCCTTCCTTTATATTTTCCACATCTTGCTGAGCAGCCGGCACATGCAGCTGCTCGGGGCAGCTGCCAGCTGGGGCAGCGCGGGACCATCCCCAGCACGGGGTGCACACGAGGACGGTCCCCACGCCAGTGAGGCTGGCAGTGCGTGGGCTGCTGCCACCCTGCTTGGCCCCTTCCCACGGTGGCAGAGGGACACCAGCACCTGCCTGCCCTTCCAGGCTGGTCCTGCTCCTGAGTTTGTGGGGTGGGAGAGAGGTGAGGCTGGATTTGGCCAGAGGCAGAGAGTGTCTCCGTTGCATCCCAGCCCCTCTTCCATCCCCATCCCATTGAAGGATGCCGTTGTGCCTGTCCCCATGGGAGCACCAGTGCCTTATCTCCATGTGCCCCTCGGCCGGACTCCACTTGAACTCTGGTGCCTTCTTCTTCGAGCGTTTGGTTATGAAAAGATGTATTTTCCTGGACCTCTTCTAATAAACCGGTGGAGAAAGCCCTGGAGCGACGTGGCTGTGTCCCATCTCTGTCCCAGCACGAGAGAGGGGTCTGCCACAGAGAGGGGATTTGGGGATCCCTGGCTGGACACCCAGGACTGTCTCATCCTTGGCTGAGCATCGTCTCAATGAGTGTTAATTAACCCCCCAGGTGTCAGGACTGGAAGCTGGAGGGTGAAGCATTTCCTGCTGGTGATGGGTTTTAGATGGGTTTTAGGCATGTGGGTTAACCCTCTCCCGGGGGGGGGAGCTGAACAGCAGGGGGGCAATGTCATAGCCCAGGGCCCTTCTTCTGTTGGGGCTTGGGAATCATAGAATCATAGAAYAGTTTGGGTTGGAAGGGACCTTTAAAAGTCATCTAGTCCCCACACCTCTGTTGTCCTCAGGGCTGCACCCTTGGGTGCTGGCTGGGGCTGAGCCAGTCCTGCGTAGCCTGGAGCACCCTGTTTGGGCTCCCCTTCCTTCCCTCCTGCCTTGCCATGGGAGAGACCCTCCCCCCCCAGCCCACACAGATACCCCCCTTCCCCAAAAAAACAACACTGACAAAGTGCCCGTTCCGATTTCACTCTCTTTATTATTTATCATTCTTTCAAAATAGGATATGTTCAAAAATATAAATAGGTGCAGGGAACGCTGGTGCCCCGCACGGTCCCCTGGAAAGAGCACGTCGTCCCGGGACGGGCGCTGCGCCGCAGGGGGGGTTGTGGGGAAGCAGAGAGGGGCCGCAGCCCCCGGGTCCCGGGCCTCAGCATCCCCTCGCCTCCCTCCTCCCGCAGCTCCTTCCACTGCAGCCCCCCAGCCCTCCCCACCCGCCCCGACGTGCTGCAGCAGTAGGATGATTCTGGAAAACAAAAAAATAAAATAAAACCCCAAAAGGTGCTGTTCACCCCGGAGATTAAATAACAGAAATAATTACATTGTTCGTGGATAAAATCAGGAAAAAATAATCATCTTTATTATTTAACTTAACCCCCTGCCCTCTGCAAACCCACCCCCCTCCCTGTCCCCGAAGGCACGAAGATAATTGGAACCGGACGGTTAGTAAAAATGCTGAGATCTAATTCGCTTTGCTTTGGTGCTTGGAAAAAACATTAATTTTTTTTTTATATATATACACAAAGGTGGGTTTGTCTTTAATATAATTTTTTTTTCCTTATATGACAAAAAAGCAACAAGAAGAAGAAGAAATCGACTCTGTTAATATAACTGTTCTGTTAAAATTCTCTCTTTCTCTCTCACTTTCCCCCTCGGTCTCTCTCGCCCCGCTTTAATGGGTGGGTCTGTGCACGGCTCTGCCGCTGGGTCTCGACCGGCTCCTGAGGCTCCTCTTGTATAGCCTGCGCTGGTAGTTGGAGGCTGCGGAAAAGGGAGGAGAAGAAAAGGCACCTTGTTAGCAGGAGCCGGGACAGAGACGCTGCTTGTCCCACGCTGGCCGTCCCGGCCCCTGGCTCCCTGGAAAAACACGGGCAGCCGCAGGCAGCGCTGCCCGGCGGGCGGCTGTGTGTGCCCCGGCGCCAGCCTGCTCGCCCGCGCACAATCGGCCCTTCTCTCGCCCCCGCAGCTGGGGTTTGCTTCACCCAGGGGTGAAGGTGGCCGGGTGCCTCCCCGGAGCCTGGGCAGGAGCATCCTCTCTGCGGATGCTTGTCCCATCCCTTCTCTGTGCCCGGCCAGGAGGGTAGCTCTGCTAATGGGGTGGGCACGGGGACTGCTTCCTCGTCTCCCCCACTGCCCCGCCAGTCCCTCCCCGATCCTCTGGGACAGCGAGGGAAGTATCCATYGGCAGTGGGATGTGCTCAGGGCACAGGAGGGGAAATGGCCCCATCTGGCTGGCAGGGACAAGGTTTCTGCCTGATCTTTGCTGGCAGTCTCCCTCGAAGCTGGCACCACTCCGGTGCGATAAATGCATGGAAGTTGATGGAAACAGCAAAAGCTGATTGGGAACAGCTTAGGTCTCTTGATCCCTGACGGTCTGCTGGGAGCAGCCTGCAGCTCTCCAGGTCTGTGGCGGAGCCAAGGGAGTCAGCAGCTTGGTCCACACCACGCAGCCACCCTTGGACACCTCCTCTATCCCTCTTCCTTCCGTCTCCTCCCTSGGGCGGAGGTTTGTCCCTTAAGCCCATATCGACTTTCCCTGGCCGTGGGACTGTTGCTTTAGCTGGAATTGCCCAGCTGGACCAGAACCTGGCAAGGAGGCCACTGGACAGATGCGATTTGGCTGAGGCCGATGAAATTATTGGGAAGCTGCAGGCGAGCAGGGATGGGACAGGGGTGTAGGCAGGCCTGGGAGTGGGCTGGGACACCAGTGGGAGAGGGCTGGCTGCGGTCAGCTGGAGGACTGACAGGAGAATGGTCARGAGCCCAGCCCTGTCCCTTGGTTTAGCTCTGCCGCAGGGCTCCTGTCCGCTCCCAGGGCAGGGGGATGCCGGGGAAGGGCTCGGGGGGACCACAGCTCCCCCCTCCTATTCTCTCTGYTGATGCAGGTGGTGCCAAAACTCACCCTTTCAGGAGCCATTTCTTTTTCTTTCCTTTCTTTAAGTAGCCTAGGCCCTTGGTAAGCTCTTTGTTGCCCTTTCCTGGCTCTGGAGCTGCCTGCCCTGCCTAGGTGGAGGAGCCTGCGGGGCAGGAATTGCCTGGGCTGCCCCTCCAGCCAGCCCCTGCGGTCCTCACCTGCTCAGAAGATGCCAGCTCCCATGGCCCCATCACAGGGGAGCTTTCAACAAGGGCACCATGATGTCCCCTTCTGCCTAGCTTGGAGCTAACCTGCACCCTAAGGCGATGCCCCCCTCATTCCCAGCTCCTTCTCCCAGCTGCAGGGATGCATCAGCCCTATCCCGAAGGTGAAGGGGCCAAGACGTACGGTTTATGCAAGATATCCGYGGCTCCTCCCATTGCCCATTGGGCTGGCACCGAATTGTGGGCACGTGGCGCTGGATGTAGCCTTGGTTGCACTGGTACCGCACCATGGAGTTTATTTCGTAGCGGTCCTTCTTCCGACCGAAGGTCCTGGCATTCTCCACCACGGGAGGGTCCCCGCAGGCTACTGCAGGAGATGGGTAGAGACATGGAGGAGTCCTGCCTGGCTGAGCAGGCAGCTCACACCCGGGCAGCTCCTGCCTGCCCGGCGCAGGCTGGGCACGCACAGCCTCGTCACTCTGCTTCTCCCKCACCCTGTCCCGTGGGGTCTCTGGGTGCTGGAGAGAGGGAGTGCRCAGTGGCTGCTTGAAAGGAGGCCACTTCTGGGGTGGAAAGAGGCAGCCGTGTCCACAGCCATCCTCGCCCAGCCCTGAGTCGCAGTGGGAGCAATGCCCTCCCCCGTTATTCCCCCCTTGGAATAACATCTCTGATCTAGAAGGTGTCTGGGTCCCATCTGGGCAGGTGCCATCACCTGAGCCTGCTGGACTTTTTTTGCTACATCCATAGAGGGATCATTCCTTTGTTTGCTGGGGGGACAGACAGATGCAATACAAAAAAGGGACAATTGATTAAAAAGTTCATAAAACCTTAAATCCCTTTGAGATTGCCTCCGGCCACAAAATTTAGGGGCAGGAGAATATGGATATTCTGCAATGGGCCTTAAAATTAAGCAGCGGTCTGCCTCAGGGCTCCGTTCCTGCCTTCCAAAGAGACAGCGAGAGCCGGGCATCGCAACAGCCACTTCTGTCCGTGGGAGGGCATGGAGCTGGCATGTGGGAGCGATAGCTCTGCCTGGGGACATGAAACCCTGGCCCTGGCAGCCCCGCAGCCACTGCCTGAGCTCCCCCATCCTTGCCAGCACGGCGCAGGGTGCTGACCTGTTCCTTTCTTGCAGGTGAAAGGGAGGTGATAGTTGCAGGGGACGTCATTCCATTCGCCTTGCTCATGCCAGATCATCACAACGCAGTCCTCGCCCGCCGCGAAGAAGTTATCGGGTTGGTTGGGCCGCCAGTTCTCAAATTGCTGCCGAGAGAGGAAAGCTCTCGCCTAAGGCTGAGCCCTCACCTCTTCTACTCCCTCCTTCATCCCTGCTGCTGCTTCCCCCCTGTGTCTCACCAGCAGAGACCATGGGTTGCCAGCACCRCTACTACAGTGGTTATTTCTATCGCGATGGTGCTTAGCTGACCAGCTTTACTAGAGGCTTGGAAAAACCATGAGCACTACAAAGTTTAGGGCTGCCTCCACTCAATGCCCAACCCAAGCCCTCAGTGCGTAACTCATGGGGCTCTTCCCACCCAACAGGAACCTCTTCCCTCCCACCGAAGGCTAATGCCTGTCCGTGCCGTGGGCTGCAGGCTCACCAGGGAGTGCCCGTCGGACCAGCGGAAGTCATTCTCCACAGCTCTGTCGCTGAGGCCGATCCACTGGTAGTCCTGTGCGTGGCCTGGAAAAGCAGGAGGGGGAGAGAAGAGTGTGTCATGGTTCCCCTACACCTTGTTGGAAGCGTTTCTTTGCCATCTCAGCTGTCTCTGGTCCTGGAGCCTTTGGGTCATTTGGCTCCTTCTTGGTCACTAGCCCCTGATGTCCTTTTTTTCCCCACATCATGCTTGTCCATCTCCCTCCCCACTCAGAATGGATACACCCACACTGGCATGGGTCACTGCGCTTGTTGCAGCAAGTGAACATCTTGTGAAAAAGCCACATCAGCAACGTGGTAAGAGCAAAGATCTGTCCTAGCCAAGAAACTGTCTCATGGCTGGACAGTTCTTCCTCTCCCACGCAAGGGTGAGGCTTCATTAGGAAATATCTGAGCACTAGTGGGGGAAATTGTGGTTTTTACATACTTTTGGATAAATCTGCCCATAGACTCAGAGTCCAACAGATGGACCCCTGACAGGTCTCAGGCTGGCCTCAGCACTCACTATTCACAAATTCTTGCTCCTCTGGGGTGATGATACTACTCAGGTGGGCTTGATGTTGTCGGCATTTGGTCTCTGCATCCATCCAAGTCTCCCTCTCTTCAAAGTGCCTGTAGCAGTGGCCCTGGAACTTGGTCCAGCCTTCCTCACAGTTTTCCAGGTCTGAAACACACAAAGGAGGGATGAAAAGGAGTTGGTGCATGGGTTTGGAAGCCTTCCAACTCACCTCTTAGCAGCTCATGCTTTCATGGCATAGGACAACACATGGTCACTTCCACTAAAAAGCAAACCCTGACACTGTTGCCTGTGGGAAATCCCAGGGAAAATGATCAGAAGGCATCCAAGACACGCAGAGAGAGGAKCCTGTGTTGAGGACCCCATGTTTGCAGTAATGTGACCAGTGCTACTAGAAAACTTGAGTGATACAAACTTATTCCTGAGCAATTCAGTCCCCGTGTCATGTTCCTGGACTCTGTTTTTGAGGAACTGACCAAGCAAGAACCCCTCTCTTCCCACTTGTGCTGGCCTGCAGAGTTTTCTTGCTTTGGAAAGAAACTCCAAAACCTGAATGCAGATGCCCAGAATCAACATGTATGTGTTGAAAAGGAAAGAGGGGAGGAGAGCCCAGGTTCGGGTGGTTGCATCGCTTGGTGTGGTTCTGGGGCTCTGGAGGAGAAGCAAGCCTGCTAAGGTGGGAGAAAAGGGACGGAGGCAGGAACTTACCATGGTGGAGATAGATAGAAAATGAAATCTCAAGGAAAAAGCTTGGAAGCTGTTAGAGAAGTACAAAAATTTCTCAACTTTTCAGAATATCTTTTACCATCTGAGAAACACAGAAGAGTTGAACCCATTAATTAAAAAAAGTAAAACCACAGATGGGGGAGAGCAGAGGCGAATGGAGAAACCACCAGAAAAGACCTTCAGCAGCTCCCATGCAATGCAGCACCACACATCTGCACMCCGTGACCAAAGGAAACAGAAAATGAAATGTGTTTAATCTCAGCCTTTCAGAAGCCTGATCTACCATCCTTTCTCAGGCACTTGCTGCTCTTGGAGTGGTGGGCTTTCATGAGTCCTCATGCCTCTCTCCCTTTCCAGTAAGGTTTTCTGTACTCAGTTTCTTCTGTTGTTAAACTTGGTAGGTCAAAGCACTTGTCACCTTCAATCACACTAATTCCTCCTAATCCACCCTTCTAGTGTTCTTCCAGCTGGAGACTGCAGATGCTTCATAGATGTTGGAAGGATTGGTAGTTAGTTGAGGCAATAAAAACATTTTATGCCTTCTTCAACAGATCAAATGGGTTATCTGGAAGTAGCTGAACCTCTAAGGATTCTTGGTCTTTGCAGGCAGATTGCTTGCACAAGGTGAGCAGAGAACACTCTCTGTCTTTTAAGATTTAAGACTTTTTTCCAGCAGCTTGAATGCCACCCCTTGTCATCACAGCCTGGGGATGGGACAGCACATGGCACAGAACCTCAGCAGGACATTTCCTAGGAGAAAGGCCACTCTTTCATACATAGCTGTTACAGGGAAATATGACAGCAATCGTCTTGGAAAAGAATGTCGAAAAGCTTGTTCCCTGGTAGGGGCACTATTGTGGTGACAAGAAGGACTGGCTGTGTGCGCAGATGGCAGAGCTCACCTACGGTGTCCTGCTATTCTTGGAGACCGAGAGATGTTATAGAATGGAAGGTTTCCTCATGGGAATAATGAAGATTTACATTCACCACTGAATTCAGGGCACTGGCTTCCTCTTGCATCTCCCAGGCTATGGGCCCCAGGCATCACAGCCCATAAATCATAGAAGAGAGGAAATTAAGTCTGGCTTGGAACAAACAAGGTCATAAGTGGCTGCAGGGTAGAAAGTCTCTTGTTCTGTTACAGGGATCTTCAACAACAGGTAGCAGGGATGGGGAAATCAGAGGCTGATTAGGTTGCATTAGGAAAGTGATGTTAAGACAGACGGTCCAATGATCCTGAGCTGCCTTCTTATGATCTACTCCATATGATCATATTGGAAGCAGAAAGAGAGATGCAGAGAAAGGGGAGGAGAAAATCCAATATATATCATCATTACTCATGCCAAGGTGAAGAAGACACTGCAACCTTTTTCCTCTTTTGTTTGAGCAAGGCAGGAGAGCTTCCCCTCAGCTAAGCCGATAAAAGTTTGGACTTTCATCAGCGTTAAGAAAAAAAACAACCCTTTTTTTCTTTCCTTGTAGAAACAAAAAGAAGTATTAGTGCAGGTCAGAGTACGTAATTTTGATGGAAAAATAGGTCACTTCACGTTTTCTCAAAGATAAACATTCCCTGCTGATTTTGCCACAGGAAGCCACAAAAATGTCATGCTGTGTCAAATCAGTGGAGATTCCTGGAGTGAACGAGGCTTCTCTCAGCTGCATCTTCACAGAGAGAAACACAATCATTTTGCATGGCTCAGTTGAAGCATCCTTCCATGAAATTCCAGTCTAGCAGAGAAAGTTTGCCTGGGGTGAAGATGTACTCAGGTGTTTCCCTACTGTTACAGATGAACAGAAAGACCCTTGACCCAAAGAGACAGCGACTTCTGTGATCAACACCATTACAATCTGTATGGAGCTTCACTAGAGAAACTTAAAGAAGAGAAAGCTGAAGAAGGCACCAGAAGCTCCTGCTTAGGAATCTTACAGGACACGGTGCTGTGATGAACAAAATAATCAAAATACAAAAGCAAAAGTCTCAAAGCTTTTCCCTACTGTATTTTAAGCTGCTGTTAGAGGTTAGCTCACTGAGATGAGGGCAGGACTGACGGAAGCACTTGGGATCAGCTTTTTTGGGGGGTAGGGTGAAAATGAGGTAGTGCAGCAGTTAGTAAGATTAGCTGAAGCCAGGTAGGCCGTACCGATCTCACACAGGTCCCCTCCGTAGCTGGGAAGGCATAAGCATTTGAAAGAGTCGATGCCATCAACGCAGGTAGCTCCATTCAGACAGGGGCTTGAGTGGCACTCATCAGTGTCTGCAAGAAATCAAGGGCTTCCATTAGGGCTCTGGGCAGACAAGTCCACCAACAGGAGAACTTGTTTCCTTGTTTGTTTAGGAGGGAATATCAGTTGTTTTGGGGGAACTTGGGAGTTGCTAGGGTCTTATTTTGAAACATACTGCCACTGCTGCTGCTGGAAGAATGAAGGCAAGAGACCCAACCCACCCTACAAGGAAGACATTGGTTTTCTGTCACTTGGTGGTTGAACACTGCTCTGAAGATATCAGGACAAGCTCAGCAAGATGTATCCAATACACAGCACTCAGTGTCTTTGACAGCTGTGGTAACTCTTCCTTGTCCGCTGCCTCTGCCTGTTGAATTGAACATGCAAATTTGTGTCTGTGTCTCCACCAGCTATGTGCCTACGAGGAAGAACGTGGAATTCTCATAAGTGATGGAAACATCCTGAAATAGGTCTCTATCCCCTAACCGGCCTTCCTGGGGCCAGTGCTCATTACTAGTTTCTTCCTGACCATAATTTAGATGAAGTTCCGGGGCAAGAAGTCTTCTCAGTGAAGATGAAGAAAGTGCAGGAAAGAAAAGAATCCTTCCCTTTGAGGATCTTAGGCCTGTCTACGGGTGCCTCTTCCTTGGCGAAGAATACTGGAGTGCAGTACCATTTTCTCCAGACCTGCCCCCACTATGGTCTCTCTTGCTTGTGATGGGGCTGGAAGAAGCTGTACATCTTTTCCAGCTGTGGATTCCCTCTTGGTGGAGGAAACGACACTTAGTTTCCCACCTAGAACAGCCCTTAAGATTCTTTCTGCTTTTCTGGAGATGAAAAGAGAAGTCGATATGGGAAGAGTTTGGCCCCCAACTCTCCAATGTTTCCCAACTTGCTAATTAGCACAAGCCTGGGTAGCACTTCCATCCCCTGTCATCTTGGGGCAGAAGGAAGGAAGCATGGATGCTCTGAAGAAGGCCTCAGGTAGCCAGTTTGTATCTATATATTGTAAAATCTGGCTTGTGCTGGAAGTAAAAGCTCTTCTCCCAGTATCTCTCCAGACTGAGCCTTAATCCTGCTTATTGAGCTTTGGAATCAGAAGGAAAATCATTCAGAATGGAAAGATTTCAGAGACGTTCAACTCAAGAAACAAGGAAGAAGACTAAGGAAGAAAGTGGGAGCACATCCATGCAGGTTAGGTTAAATGATGACTGGTTAGATCCTCATGCGAGATGTTTCTGTTTTACACACTCAGAAGAAATGTAAGGCTTTAAAAGTGCTGACTAACAATCCATGCTCTTCTTGTGGATGAGAGGGGTTAGTGAGGAAACATTCAAAGATGATAAACATGCTGGCTATGGAAATACCAGAGCACAGCAGCGACTCCTCCTCAAGGTCTGTGCTCGTCTTCTGATTGGGGTATATTTGGTCGGACACTGTCTCCCTGCAGAACCGTGGCCCAGCTGCTCACTGTCCCCAGACATATGAGAGCAGATGCATGTTTTACCCCATATGACTGTCTAGTCGCTCAGTGGCCAATGTCTGATATGTCAACTAAAAGTTGACATGTTCTGTAACGTGCCTAAGTGATGGAAAAAATTCTTCCTGACCTTGGATGGTAAATTGGTTTGTGCTTTGGAGCATGAAGGTTGTCATCTTTATTCTAGGTTGGATCACTGCGAGCAATGCAATTGTTCCTCAGATGGCTGATGAACCTCTTACACCAGTTTCGCAGTTAGTTCTTCACTGATAGAAGGAATTTTTTTCCTCTAAATTGCCCTTCTAAATACTCATGAATGCTTTCTGGATTTCTTTGTTCACTGCAACATGAAGAGAATTGGAGATCCTGCTTCCATGACACTAATAAATACTTTCCAGAACAAAATGGGGGTCATGGGCCTAACAGAAGCGAAGAGTTGAACTTGGCTGGCTATTGCTTATTAGTCACACTTGGAGTTCCTAGAAGATAGAGAGCATAAAGGAAAATGAGGTATCCTGAAGGATGATTACAACTCTAGAGGCCCCCTGGGCTTCCCAACAGCAGTGGCAGCAGAAGTTTGTGTTGATTCCAGTGGGCTCCAGCTGAACAATTAAGGAAAGGCTCTCCTTTGTCCRTTAGGCTCCATGAAGTGGAAAGCACGCTGCAGAAGTGGGAACAAAGCACATACGAGAGCTAAAGCAGAACGTTTAGCTGGGAATAGGGAGTCTTCAGCTGTCTTCAGCCACGTGGACTAAAACTTGGCACATCCAAGATCTCTTCTGAGATGCAGGAGACCCACTGTGAGTTGCCATCCCTGGTCTTGGAGGAGGAGGGAGCAGGCACACACGTGCAAATTCATTGCCACAAATTTCCAGCTGGGAAATAACTCTGGAACAGAATTTCCTTTTACAGATATTGTATATAATATGTTTGCACATATTATATATGCTGTAAAAACAAATCTCTGCATATAATATATATGTTATGTGTCTCTCCATACATATACATATATATTTTTATATATGATACATAGGGAAAGAGTGTGTACTTGTAGGTAGTATTGGAAAAATAGACAGCATATACAAGTGAGACACAGACAGGTTTTTTTTCCCAGAAGTGTGCTGCAAATGGCTGGAGAGAAGACGTTTTAAGCACATGATGATCATAAATACCAAACTCCCCCTTTAGCCCATTGGGCTGTTGGGGCAGTGATGCTATCTCCATCTGGATGTAGAATCACCTCACCGGGCTGATATCAGGAAACTCAAACATACCAGCCGGGTTGGAAGAAGTGTTGCTGGTTCTGGTCCTCCTGGAAAATCTGGGTCTTGGAGGTCTTTTCAAAAAGTAAGTTCTAAATGGTAAAATTGGCAGCGATGTTGTCTCTGGAAACCCTGGCAAGTGGGTTTGTGGGTGTTTCTATGATATCGCATCAAAGCCATAGGATTTACAGGAGGTGAGAACKCCAGTAAAAAAAAAAAAAAMAAMCATCTATCAAGCAATGCTTGGCTATTTTCTTCATAATCTTTTATATACCATAAATGTATCCACTTCCACAGAGTTTAGAGCTAGATGAGGTTAGTAAATTACTGTACACTTCTTCAGCCAGCTGAAAAACCTGCGGCACACTAGGTGTGCCAGCTCTGCTCAGCACGAAGCGAGCCCCCACTTCCACAGCACCGGCTGCCTTGACATCCAAGGATCTTACGCAGATGCAAGCTATTTATTTGCTTGGGTGAGCAGTCATTCAAAAAGTCAGCTCTGCTTTGAGATGCAGCTCAAGTGCTTATCAACCGACAAGAAGACAAGACTACTGCTATTATTACCCAGCGCTAACAAAGGACAAGCGATGCGGCATGGGATGCAGAACAGAGGCAGCCCTCGCTTTCAAGAGCTTCAACTCTAAAACAAAGACAGGGGAGAAAATGCCTTGCGGTGCCAAGAATAGGAAGCCTGTTTAGAACATATTATTAACTCACTTCTTGAGGATAACGCAAAATTAGCAGCTCTTTAGAAGATGATTCGTACTGCAATTAATATCGCCCAGAAATTGCAAAAGATTATWCAAATCTATTGTCACAACAGTTTCTATTTTTTGCTACTAACAGGACCCAAGGTCTAACTTCCAGATTTTTTTTAAAAATAAAACAATTAAAACAAAATATCCAATGTAAACAGGGTCTTGCATCTGGAAGATGTAAACTGTTGGCTGGAGAAAGCAAGGGGAGTTACATAGCTACAATGCAAACTTTGAATTTGTTTCACCATTTTCTTCCTAAGATTTCTTTTATATTGCCAGATACATACTATATTTAGTCAGAACTATTTTCTTTTGGTGCAGCTAAATACAACATAAGTATTCTCCCAATGCCTTTGAAAACAATTTTCTGTACTAGATCATGGAAACTGGAAAGAGAAATCCTTTAGAAATGAAAGAGAAATAGATTGGTCCTGGTTTTGCTCAGAAGGCAAATGGCATGCAAAAGCGAACATGCAGTGTCAGTGGTGAGAAGGAAATACTTTTAAAATCCTTCATCCCAAGCTAAGAAGACAATACTAGAAACAGTGCTAAGACTTTTTAAAACAATAGTCTGTGCATTTTTCTCAATGGCAGCCCGTATGGAAGATGAGCAAAAATACCCATTAAACAAGGTCAGCTTTGTACCTAAAACACCTACTAAGGTAAAGCAGCTTGTGAACAGAGAGGATGCTATCACCCAAACCCTGAACAAACTGTATAGTTTTCCTGAAGCTGTGAGTAACCAGTTTAGAAATATACCCCAGGATTTAATCTGCAGAGAGGAAAAGGTAAGACAGAAAGGCAAGGCATTTTCAGGATGTCCAACAGTCCCTGTTGTGCCCCTCACCCTTTCTTTATAGGCCTCCTTGTAAGTGCAATTATCCATACAGGGACTCAGAGACCAACTAGATAATTATCTTCTAGAGACTGAGGAAAAAAAAAAATCCAGGTACAAATTAAATTTGCTTTTCAGAGACTCCTGGGAAGTTTGAACTGCCGATCTGATAGCTCAAACAGCGAAGAAAAACATTGGAGCAATTGTAGGGTGACTCCTACACGAAAAGAATAGGAGGAGTCGGGGAAAACAGTTGTCTCACATTTTAAGTAAAATGCTAGCATTGAACATCACATAGCTAGCTAGTGACTTACGATGAGCAATTAAGTCATTAAAATAATTAACTACAATAATTAAACCAAAGTCTCCATGCAGCAGAAGGGGCAGATATTGCTACAGCCTTAAAAAGCTATATTCATCTAGAGAACAGCAAGTTTCCAGGAGAAACTGTTGATTTGCTGGGACCTTCGATTTGTCCAACACTCTCATGGAAGGAGAGCTCAGGAAATTTGGACATCTCTGCCTCCAAAATATTATGTGTAGAAGTAAACGGACATGTATATAACACTAGCCCAGGACTGTAGGTTGCCTCTTCAGAGAAAGGTTTTAATTAAGCTAATAAACTTCTGATGCAAAATAGTCCAGGAGACATCAAATCACCTGCTCAGCCACAAATAGTCTGTGCTTTTGCTTGTCTCTCAGCCAGGACTGGTACCTCCACCTCCTTCTTGAGAGCATACTCTTCATTCCACATTAGCTGAAACATTATGAGTCAGGTGAATGTTTTCTAGACTTTTTTCTTCTGGGTTGATCTTCTCTGGACCAACAAAGCTCTATCCCTTGGACTTCCAGGGTGTGAAGAATGAGGAAAGCCCATCAAGACCTTTCCTCATTTGGATTCTAACCTTCAGCTGTGTTGGGGCCATAGGCAGCAGACTTCATGAACTCGTTTCACCAGAGACAAGCAAAACTTAACATAAATAGCTGCCGTATCAGCACATTTCTCTTTTTTCCCCCAACTTGAGTAAAGTTTTTAAGTCATTGACTGGTCAGAGTGCTCCAAACCACAGCCTTTCACTGAAGCGCCAGCATGCTTTTTTCAGCTAATAATTTTTCAGAAGCAAAAAGACCCGCTGAGTTGGCAAAACTCTGGGTGAAGAAGCCAAGCCTATGGACAATTCTTCAAGCTTGTGGGGTTCCTGTCCTCACGGAGGAATCAAACTGCTGACTAAAGACATGTGCATGCATAGCCTTCAATTTGGTTAAACACTAAAAAATACTGGCACTCCAAGCGTTAATCTTCAGTCTTCTTGTAGAGAGAAGTAGAGGCTACAGCAGAGCAGAAAAATAACATTCTTCTTAAATCATCCTACTAAAAAGACTGCTGGATCTAACTGGAACCCTTCAATGACAGGACAAGAGGGCAACAGCCACATGCCTCCCTGCTGCTCACTCTAAGCTCCTTCTGTAAGATGAACTAGCTTCACCTGTGCTTTAATGGGAGTCAAAATTAATTGCACTTAACGGGCATCCATTACATCCTGCAAACTCTGAGCACAGCACAAGGCACAGATATTAGAACTCATCTTTTTGCAAGAGCTAAATTTCAAGACTGGGAAGCTTTAGGTAAAAAGACAGCCACAACATGGGAAATAGCGTTTTGGGTTCCAGCCTATGGTTCTTGTAGACTTTCCATGTTCACAATCCCCAGAGCACTGTAAAGAGTAACGACCCAAAAAAGGAAATCTGGGGTTATTTTTCCTTTTTTTTTTTTTCTTCTTTTGTCATCATTTTGCTCTAATTTTGTAGAAGAAGTTCGCCCTGTTGCAAGTGCATGGTCAATACACTTTCTTGCCACCTGGATAAGCTTCCTTCAGACCCTGACCAGGACTGCATTTAACCCTATAGGAACACTGTAGTAAAGAATCTTAGCAATAAAAAGAGAAGTTTTACACTAGAATATCTTCCCTGGTGGGAGCACCAGCCACACACGTGTACTCAAAGCCATCTCTTATAAAGAGTCTACAATTAAACTTCATGCAGTCGTCGCTTACCTGTCCCTGTCACCTGTTAAGAAACCCCAGCTGCTACATTGTCATCTCTGTGACTTGCAAATACACAACATGTTCCAATTTCAGAACATTTTTCAAGCTTCTTCACACATGAGCTGCAGAACACATGGTTTTCTTTCAAAATACTTCACAAGAATGTTGGCTAACAAATGCTCCAAAGAATCTGGCAATCGCCTTGTGGGTAATTTATAAAAAGAAAAAGCAGTGAAATAAAACCATACTTTGGGGCCAAAATTTTTTTTAATTTTTTTTTTTTTTTGCTGAGCCTCACTGGCTAGTTTCCTTCCGTCCCCTCAACCCTGCCTTTGCTGGCTTGTTCTTGTCTCCAGGCTTGGATGTGGCAGCGGGCATGGCCCAAAAGCAGAGCCCACTGGGTGTGCAAGGAGGGCTTTTGGGTGTGTAACTCCTGCAGCACCCTGCCAAGCCCCGCACGCCGTGCCAGGCTGGACCAGTGCTGTGGTAACGACCCYGCTGACTTGCCCTCACCCACTCCCGCAGCATCTGCTGTGCAGCTGCTCAGCAGAGACAGAGAGGACCTCAAATGTGTTATGAGCAGGACTGAACAAAGGTTTGTGATTACCTGTTTTCTCAGAAGGTGACGCAGAGGGAAATGCAGTGACTCATTYGAAACACTTTGGGGAAGGAAATGGTGTTAGAAACCAGGCTGAGCTTCACAAAGTCCTGCACTTACAGACCCTTACTGAGTCCAGAGCTACCTATGCTGAATGGTGTAAATTAACCGAAAAGAAGCCGTTCAGGAGGTAATGTGGGAAGGGGGTGGAATTAATATTACTTTTGCTAGAAGGAACTGAGCAAATCTCTTTGCACATATATTTTGTACCAAACTTAAGCAACACGTCCTACATGAATGTGTGGCCCATTGAGAACTGAGCATACATAGGACCTTCATACAACAGCACAAGCATTGATGGTTTTGAAACAGGGCCTGTCCCCAGGAGCCAGCAAAGTGAAACCAAGCTGTGGCCAGGGATGTCACGGGACATCCTGTGTTACTGGGACTGGGCTTCTCCCTTGGCCAAGAAGCAGCCACCAGCAAGCATAACAACTTCCCATCTCATTTTCTTCTCATTGCAGTATCCTAATGCCTCCATGGCATGTGAACACTGCTCGGCGGATGCTCGTCAGAAAGCTAGCAAAGTGTTTTCACCATAAATGGTTACTCAGATTTAAATATTGTATCTGTTTATACTTGGCAGCAAGGGGTCCTACCAAAGACAGAGCGCTAAAACACCAAAAAAGGGGCAGGGTGGAAGGAAAGGCATTTATCAGCAGAGCTGACAAAAGGTAGCGATGCTCTGAGCATTGTCTCACACATTTAGCCCGTTCTAGCTGCAGAGAGCAGCGTAAGACATAGACCAGAGGGCACCCATGCTCTGTGCCAAAGGGACCAGAGCAGTTTGCCCCATGCAAACATTGCACTCGGCACACATGATGCTGAGAGCAGAGATTTTTGTCCCCAGCTGGCTTGCTTTGCCTCTTACCCCTCAGCACTGCAAAGCTGCTGATGGCCAGCCTCCTGCTCCAGAGCAAGTGCTATGAAACACTCGGGGATACAAGCAGCAAGTCAACACATCACGGAAAGAGAAACAAAACAGGACAGAGACTTGCAGCCCGTCTTATCCAACTTCTCAGCTGCATCCACCAGCTGGGGTGRAAGTCTCTGGCGGGTGGAGCCGTCTTTGCTCTTGTTTCCACATGAGAAGAAAAAATTGTTGTTTTCTCTAGATTATAGCAATGGCTAAGAGCAATTTCAGAGGGGGGTGAATGCCCTAGTGCCTTCCCCAGCTATGTCACACTCAGGAGCCTGGTCACAGTGGCTCTCAATGACCATTCACAGAATACTCTTTTCCAAGCCCCCACCTCTGGCAGCACAGAGGGGAGAGCTCACCTATGTCCCAGCGATCACTCAGGTACCCCGGGGGGCACAAGCAGACGATGCCCCCATCATGTTCCTGGCAGGTGCCAGCTCCACCAGGCTGCTCATCATGGCTGGGGTGCAGCCACGTCCACCAGGAACAGCAATTCAGAGGAGCGAATGATGCCTACTGCTATGGTGCAGTGGGGGAAGGCCAGATATGCATCTCCTGGTGCTTCCCTTGGACTGGTCCTCTGCTGCTCTTCCCAGGGGCATGTAATTGCTGTGGGCAGGCAGGAGGGACGTCCAGGAGGCTTCTGGGGATGTGGTTATGCTGGCTGGATAATTGCATTACCTACCCAAATACAGACTATCATTTGTTAAGACAGAAGCTATTGAACACAACCTGTGGAAACCCCCACATGTTTATGGCTTCCCACCACAGTAATGTTTTGCTCAAGCCTGCTTCCGTGTTAATGTTCTCTGCTGTAGAAGAAGCAAAATGTAACAGCTGTGCCTCCTCCCTCCCTTCCCCTCCACAGCACGTTCCCTTCCATACGAGAAGACACGGTACCTTCTGTAGTGGGTCCTAAAGCATCTATTGCTTCTTGTGAGACTTGAGGCAGGGCAGCAGTAGCGGTGGCCAGCAGATGGGGATTGTCTAGAACAACAGCTGTCTCTGTCTCTTGTCCTGACACTGCAGGAGGGGAGGGCTCTATTTCAAGCTGAGCCTCTTCGGGGTTCCTGGGTCCCTGTGTTTGTTCAACATCTGGAGTACTGGTACTAATTACAATGTCTGGGACAGAGGTTTCCCCTGAAATGCCTGCGATCGAGTGTGTCACAGCTCCAGATGTTGCGTCAGGAATTTCCTTCTCCTCGGGAGCACCAGAGGGCTCACCACTGGCCAAAGATGTGGCAGCTGTTTTGATGTTAGCAGCAGGCAATGCAGATGCTTCTCCACTGGTTTCGTGGACTGTGGATGATTCTATGCTAATCTCAGGAAATGCAGATATTTCACCCCGGGCTTCTTGACTTGTGGATGTTTCTATTCTAATTTCAGGGAACGCAGAGGTTTCCCCACTTACTTCTTGAACTGTGGATGTGTCTATGCTAATTTCAGGATAGCCAGATGTTTCACCCCTGGCTTCTTGACTTGTTGGTGTTTCTATGCTAATCTCAGGGAATGCAGATGTTTCCCCACTGATTTCATGGATTGTAGAAGTTTCTATGCTAATCTCAGGAAAGGCAGATGTTTCACCTCGGGCTTCTTGACTTGTGGATGTTTCTATTCTAATTTCAGGAAATGCAGATGTTTCCCCACTAATTTCATGGACTGTCGAAGTTTCTATGCTAATTTCGGGAAATGCAGATGTCTCCCCACTGATTTCGTGGACCGTCGAAGTTTCTATGCTAATTTCAGGAAAGGCAGACGTTTCTCCACTGATTTCGTGGACCGTCGAAGTTTCTATGCTGGTTTCGGGAAATGCAGATGCTTCCCCACTGGTTTCATGGACTGTGGATGTTTCTATGCTAATTTCGGGATAGGCAGATGTTTCACCCCTGGCTTCTTGATTTCTGGATGTTTCTATTCTAATTTCGGGAAATGCAGAACTTTCCCCACTGATTTCACGGACTGTTGAAGTTTCTATGCTAATTTCAGGAAAGGCAGATGTTTCTCCACTGATTTCGTGGACTGTCGAAGTTTCTATGCTGATTTCAGGAAAGGCAGATGTTTCTCCACTGGTTTCATGGGCTGTGGATGTTTCTATGCTAATTTCAGGATAGCCAGATGTTTCACCCCTGGCCTCCTGACTTGTGAATGTTTCTATTCTAATTTCAGGAAACGCAGACGTTTCCCCACTGATATCTTGAATGGTGGATGTTTCTATTCTAATTTCAGGAAATGCAGATGTTTCCCCACTGGTTTCTTGTATTGTGGATGTTTCTGTGCTACTTTCAGGAAACGCAGAGGTTTCCCCACTTACTTCTTGAACTGTAGATGTTTCTATGCTAATTTCAGGATAGCCAGATGTTTCACCCCTGGCTTCTTGACTTGTGGATGTTTCTATGATAATTTCAGGAAATGCAGATGTTTCTCCACTGATTTCTTGAATTGTTGATGTTTCTATGCTAAATTCGGGAAATGCAGATGACTCCCCACTGATCTCATGAATTGTGGATGTTTCTACACTAGTTTCAGGAAATGCAGATGTTTCCCCACTGATTTCTTGAATTGTGGATGTTTCTATACTAGTTTCAGGAAATACAGATGTCTCACCACTGATTTCATAAGGTGTTGATGTTTCTATACCACTTTCTGGCAATGCAGATGTTTCCCCACTTAGTTCACCAGATGAAGAGGCCTCACCACTTGGCCAAACACCGTAGGGAAATGTGACAGCTGTTTCCCCACCCAGTTCCTGTGATACTGTTGGTCTTGTCACAACTTCTACTAAATCAGAAGTGACTAAAGTGACTTCTGGAAGCCCTGAGGCCTCCCCACTAATATCAGTCACTGCTGAAGATTGTCCACTTAGATCTGTGGCTCCAGAAATGTCTTCACTGATGTACGGGATCCCGGATGGCTCTCCACTGAAGTCTCCTGTCCCTGAAGGAAACCCACCAGTCTCCACAGCTCCAGACCCTTCTCCAGATAGTCCTCTGTCTCCAGAAGGAAATCCACTGATTTCTATCATCCCAGATGGCCCTTCTCCCACCTCTTGTGCAACTGATGTATGTGTTACAACTTCCACCAAAGTGGTATCCACAAGAGAGACTGTGGGAAAGCCAGAGGTGAGTCCACTTTCCTCTCCAGACAGCAGGCCACTGGTGACATCAACTCCAGAGACTTCTCCACTGCTGTCAATCACTCCACTCGGGTGTCCGCTCGTCTCGAGCACTCCAGAAACACTCCCACCAAAGTCTACATGCCCAGAAGGCTCACCACTGATGTCTAAACTCCCAGATACCATGCCTGATGAGTCTTCACCTCCTGAAGGCAATCCACTGATTTCCAAAATCTCTTTTGCTTCTGCTCCCGTAATTGAGGGGGTTGTTGTCACTTCCTCCAAACTGGCATCTACAAAGGTAATGCCCGAGGCCTCACCGCTTCCATCGATACCAGAACTAAGGCCACTCAGGTCCACCAGGCCACTGACCTCATGTGTTCCAGATGATTCTCCACTGACATCCAGTCCTGAGGGCAACCCGCTGAGCTCAGGCCCTCCGGAGGGCTCCCCGCTGAGCTCGGGCACCCCAGAAGGCTCCCCGCTGAGCTCAGGCCCTCCGGAGGGCTCCCCGCTGAGCTCGGGCACCCCAGAAGGCTCCCCGCTGAGCTCAGGCCCTCCGGAGGGTAACCCTTGGGCTCCGCCACTGCTGTCCCACTCAGTGGATGGGAACCCTGTCAGATCTCCTTCACCGCTGACTCCGATGGATCCTTTTCCCTCCTCTCGCCGTTCTGGCGCCGTTGTGACAACTTCCACCAACGTGGTATCCACAAGAGAGATGGTAGGAAAACCAGAGACAAGTCCACTTTCCTCTCCAGACGACACGCCACTGACTAGCTCAGTGCCAGAGATTTCTCCACTAAATCCAGAAGGCAGCCCACTGCTTTCCACTCCAGATGGCATCCCACTAATTTCTGGTATCCTCGAAGTAGACACCAATACGTCTTCCTCTGCAGAAGGTAAGCCACTGATGTCAACAATGCCAGAAGGCACCCCACTCAGGTCCCCTGAGGGTAGCCCACTTTCTCCAGGTAGAAAGCCACTGGTATGCAGGTCTACTGATGGTAATCCACTTTCTCCAATCCCTGAGTGTTCTCCACTAAGTTCAAAAACTCCAGAAGTCGGTTCTCCACTTGTATCCGGGACTCCAGATATCCACCCGGATGCTGAAGATTCACCACTGACTTGATGTTCTCCAGACTCAGTCACCTCCCCTGACACTTCGCTGATGGAAACATCAGTACTTGTTTCCTCTGGTATTACGGCAGTTGGAGGAAAAGCAGATGGACTCACTGGAGAAGAGAGGGTGAACAAAGAGAGAGAGATAGGAGAATTATTTACTAAATTGTTTTAAAGAAGCTATTAACAATTTCCCAATTGACTTTACCTCCAAACTGACACCTTTGGGATAAAGGTACAAAGTGCTTGCAGAAATCATGTGGTCCCTTCAAATTTGTTAATGAACATTATATCTTAAACAACTGTAAATTATATATCTCTGGGAAACTGACAGAATATATAACCTTCTGACACGGGATGATGGCAACAGTGACACCAATTCCCAGGTGCCAAAATCAAGCTACTGCTTCCTCTGAGATAACACATGGAAGAGAAAATGTTTGGTGCTGCTCTGATCACACTGCAGCTCTGTTCTCCCTGGAAGGCATGGTCTGAGATCTGTTTCTAGCCTGCCTTCCCCAGTCTGGATACACAACGTATTTTGTAAGGTGCTCTGGCAATGCTGTGTGTGCTGGTCTGCAGCATGGCAGGATGGATGTTCATTTAGTTCAGTCCTAGACAGAAGTTCAATACATGTGTAGCTCCTCCTGTGGTACCTGTGCGCACAGCCTCAGACTTTGCTAATATGGTGATAATTGTCTGGATTTAGAGGGAGTCTCCTTCAGCAAAAGCACAACCCATTTATTTTGGGAGTGCCCCAACCCTACAACACCAGCCAAGCGTGACCCAGGAGACAAGGAAGCTCTGACCCACCTGAGAGCAGCGACACGTCGGTTGGAAAGACCTCTGTTCCCCAGGCTGTCTGATTCTCAGGTTGAGTGGCAAACTCTGTCTCCACGGTCGCCTCCTCCCCGGAGGGTACCCCCTCCACTCCAGGGATCACTTGGGTTCCCAGCATATCTTCTTCAAAGAATGAGGTGACCCCCTCCTCCTCCACAGGTGGCAGAGCTGGAACAAAAAGGTATTGGAGGGAGTTTCCAAAAATTCACAGTCCAAGATGCCGGTGAAGTGCTTCGCCCAAACTGTGCCCTCAATGCGCCCAGCCTCCCTTGTGAAATCCCTTTCCCTGAGGAGACCAGTCTACACGCCCTACAAGGGATGGGAGAGTACCTCTGAAGCAGAAGGCATGATGCCGGGACAGTGGGTGGGGAAAGCCTGTCTGGTTGTAGTGCTGGTAGACGGTTCTCACGCCAGGCGCATCCCCGCCACAGGCGGGACGGGGGCTCACGATGGGATAGCGGAGGCTGCCATCAGCTAACCAGCCAGCGTAGCATCTGTCCAGGCCCTGCTTCCAGGCGGCGTGGAGTTGGCCAACAGAGGCCAGTGTGGCGTTTTGGCTCTCACAGTACTGCTGAGCTTCTGGGAAGGTGAACTGCTCTGGCTGGGTTGCGAAGAACACCTCACCTGAGGGATGGGAGAGAAAACAGGCGTGAGTCCCTGCACCCCACCCACGCACACGCAGACGTGGAGGTGTGAAGCACATCTTTGCTCCACAACCATGCCCAGAGGAAGGGGGAGAACATACCCTTGAGCCTGTCGATGTAGCAGTACACATCATAGGTCTCCGAGGCTGGGCGCATGCCGTACGACCGCACGCCTGGAGAGCTCTCTTTGTCTCCTACACAGTTACTTCGGGGATTCACAATGGGATACCTACCAAAAGAACAAGAAAGGAGGTAACCCAGGGTCAGCCTTATGTACCCTGGACTGAAGAACCTCAGTGTACTTGGGAGCAGGACATGAACACTTCACCGTTAGAGGTGCTCAGAGCCCCCAGCGTGACTTGGAAACAGGTCCACTTACTGCTTGGGGCAATGAATACAAACGTTCCTCCACTTTTCCTACATGTCAGGGGAGCTCACCGCTACAGGATGTATACACAGGTTAGGAAACAGGTAGGACAGGTTGAGAAGAACAGGTCTACTGGCCACTAGATATCATGGCCTGGAGACAACCTTAGGTCAGGAAAGCTTTAGATGCTGATGAGCAGAGCAGCAGGACAGACCAAAGTCTCAATTTCATGGCTGAATAGTCATTTTGACAGGTGTCTTCCCCAAGTCAATATAGTTTTACCTGACTGTCTGGTCCCGCAGCCAGCCGGCATCGCACTGGTCAAAGCCAGACTCGTAGGCAGCCTGGAGCTGTTCGGGAGTGGCGATAACTGCGTTGTTCTCCAGGCAGGCCTGCTGGGCTTGGACGAAGGAGAAGGCGTATCTGCTGGTGGCGGCACGGTAGTGAAACACCACACCTRGGGGAAGACAAGCCGTGGTGAGACAGCAGATATGGGACCCACCCTCCACCAAGATGCGTGACCAGAAAGGCTCTTCCCAACAACAGTGCAAGGACCAGTGCCTGTCAAACCCACTTTGATGGAGATGCATCATTCATTGAGCTCCGCTGCCATTGAGGGTGATGTTCTGGGGATCTCTTTAGCCCTCCTCTGGGATCTTCCTACCTTGACTTTCACCTTCTCTGGAGCCAGATGCACGTGGGAGGGCAGAGTGTGACCACTGCAGTCCCAAGCATTAGCCAGCTGAGCCCTTTTCAGCACATGATGGGGTGGCCCACAGCCTCCTCCTCACCCCTCCTGTCATAGTGGAGGCACTCAGCCTGTCCCTGACCCCAAACAAGCCTGCACACCTCCAGGGACCTGGATGCCCTCTGCGACGGCAGAAACTCAGGCTGTTTTCAGCTGAATGGTTACCTCTAGGAGAAACTGATCTTCAGGCTTCTCGGAGTCCTGGTGACTTACCCGTGGGGGAGATGGGCTGCTCAGGGAGGAGACCGACACCGGGGGCTGCTGTCACTTGCACAAGCTGATCTTCCACTGTGAACACTGAGGCAGACTCCAGTCCTGGTGTGGCAGTCACTGCCACAACCTCTTCCACCGAGCTCACCTCTGCCATTTTGGTGGTGATGGCAGTGCCTAAGGCTACGGTGGTGACCTCTTCAGGTACAGCCCACACCCCCGTGACATCCACCCTGGTCACGTTCTCCTCCTCTGGGGCAGCTGTCTCTACTGTGACACCGGTGGTGAAGAGATCAGGCAGAACAGTGAAGCCCTCATACAGCTCGGTGGCCGTGGGTGTGATCTCAATGGGCTCCAGGGTGGCGATGCTGCCGCGGGCCTCCTCCTCTGTGGCATTGCGTGGCAGGGGTAGCTCCACTTCGGTCTGGGTGACGGTCTGGACAGTGAAGGCACTGCCGAGCTCGCTTCCCGTCTCGTCGATGAACTGCCCTGGGACCAGAGTTTCAACGTCATCCCCTACACCAGGAGACAAAGCAGCAATCAGAGAGGACACGGTCAGTCTAGCAAGGTGTACTGTGCTGGTGCTGCCTCCGAGAAGCAGCTGGGTGTTTGCTGGCTCTGAGAGGAGCAGGGAAATCATGACGGTCTGGTAAAAGAAATGGTTTTCTTTCCTCCACAACGGCTCTCTACAACACCCCAGCACGGAGGGTAACACAGCTGGTAAATCAGAGAGGACTTTCCCTGCTCTCCTCCCAGCTCTCCTTCCCGGGAACACCTTGCCATACCCAAGTCTGCACTGACCTCTAGTGCCTGCTGCAAGGAATTTAAGGTGGCCAGAGGGAAGTAGGGGGAGCTTGGATAACCTCCACAGCAGGTCTGAGCCGTGGGAGAAAGACAGCTGGATCCTCACGCTCAGTGCATGAAGTCTACCAGGATCACTATCTCCTTCTGCTCTGCCCAGGCGACGACTTAAGAGCTCATCACATATAAGCATGCTAACCCCATCACCAGGACAGCCCAAGGCCGCTTGCTGTATCAAATACTTTCAAACAGCTCCCACCTTTCCCCTCCCAAATAATTTTTCTGTTCAAGTCACATCCCTTGGGTGTAGGAAAATGTGCTTAACCTGCCAATGAGCAGGTCAGCCTGCAGCAAGGACCATGGTTTAAAGAGCAGCATAAAACAGAACTGGGCAGGTGAGGGAGGAATGGGACATCTTGGATATGCAGCAAGGCAGGTCTCGGCTGGGGAGGGAGAGATAATGAGACACTGTCAGGCTTTTCCCCTAATACTGCTTTCCCTGCTCTATTTATTTCCAGTTCCATTTTCCTGCTAGTTCATTTTAGCCAGTACCTCTCAGACCTCGAGGGGTTCAGAGCATTAGATAGAGATGCTCAGACAAGGACTGGCTGTACTCAGCAGTTTCAGATGCATACCCTGAGACTACCAGAAGACTGTGGTTTGGTGGACCAGTCTTTAGCTTGGCCACGTAGCTGGATAACTCCAAGGGGCCGGGGAGGTTTTACAGGGCCTCCTGACACACTGATCATGAATGCATCTAGGCACAATAGGCCTGTATCAAAGGGGTTTCAAAACATATTTTAAAATATTGTTATTATTTTTTTAAAGATGGCAATCCTATTTGAATTTTAGCCTCTGGTTGCCCTGAATAGACCATATACCACTGTGCTTTGTCCCCTTCTTGCTGCAGGGAGAAGAGTACAATTAGAAGAAAGGGAGAGTAGCTGGGATGGTCTCCACCTCCTATGTGCAATTTTGCCCCATTTCTGATTGCCGGAGGCTGCTGCAGTCTCTCATTTATCCCAGTATGGAAACTCAGGCATGTGTCTGTACCACACCACAGCGCTATACACATCTTCAGGGTCAGATCTGTTCTCTTTTTCCTTCTCTTCCATCTTCAGCATTCAAAGTCTTGTACATGAAGCACCTGAGCTCTGCACCGTGTCTCCTGGAAAGCTACCAAAGCTGGAAGGTGTGGGAGGACTGGAGAGAAGAAGGCTGTGTTACACCCACCTCCTCAGAGCTCCCCTGTACAGGGCAGGCATCTGTCCTCCTTCTGGACTCTGCTTCCTACCTGAACATTAATGGGGGACTAAGTCCTTTGCCAAACCTGCTTTCCCCCCTGCTTTTTAAAAAAAAAAAAAAAAAGAAGCAAAAGGTTAGCTCTGGCCAGGGAGCTCCTGCTTGCTGATGTGTAGAGACACATTGCTTAGTCCTACAGCCCCGATGCACTCACCACTATAGCAGATGGCATCGTAGCGAGAGTGGGGGTGAGGGTACCCCGTTTGGTTGACGTACAGGTACACTGTCCGCACGCCCACCAGGTTTCCTCCGCAGTTGGGCCGAGCTCTGGAAATGGGGTAGCGGACGCTGCGATCGGCCAGCCAGCCTGCGCTGCACATGTCCATGCCATCCTTCCAGGCCAAGTACAGCTCTCCTGTGGTGGCCAAACGGGCTCCCAAACTGCGGCATTTGTCGAAAGCTTCTTGGAAGGTGAACTTCTCGGGGGCGGTGGCATAGAAGACTTTACCTGCGATCACACCATCCATTAGCACAGGAATTAGCTGTAGAATTTAATCCCAATTCCCTTTCTTTCCCCTTCCCACTCCTGAGAGTCTGGATAAGATGAGAATTCCAGTGTATTACAACTGAACTGCAACCCCACGTTGGTGACTGTCTCTAAAGACCAGAAGAAAGGGAGTCTTACAGACCGAATACAGACTGGAGCAAAACATACCAAACCAGCTGGAGCCGCAGGGCAAGAGGAAGATAAAGGACAATTTCAGTTCTGATGTGCTGGATATTTCAATGGATCCGTGTCATAAGCATGGGTGACGGACACCTCTGAATGTCACACCCTCAAATGGATGACCAGAGACACGCAGGATGGCATGGACTCTGGTGGAGGTTAGACAGACTCCACCCTCGGTACTGCATTAGCCGTTTGACATACTGAAATTGTCCAAAGTCTAACAAAGAGACTGTAGAGAACATCTGGCCTTGCTGGGGTATGTGCTTTTCCATCTTTAACCTGTCTTGCCTCTAGGCCCTTTGCCTCTGTATTTACTGTTGTCCAGTCTAGGCATGATCAGAGCTTTGGCTGCTTCTGCGTCTAGTAACAATAAAAGCCCCAAATCACCTTGCATTTGCTCTGCATAGCAGTAAACGTCATAGGTTTCATCTGGCTCGCGGACACCATAGGTTCTCACTCCAGGAAATTCGTCCTTGTCGCCGTAGCAGCGCTCCCGAGGCCAGTGGATGGGGTACCTGGGGGAGAGAGGATGCATAAGGAGTGGTGGGGGCAGGACCCTGGCAGTTGCAGCGAGGCTGGGAGGGAGCTGCGGAGCACTGCGCAGTGTGATGATTTATGGCTTTTCCTGGGTTATGGGGAAGGATGATCTGCTGTCCTGCCCTCCCTCTGATGGTCCTGAGCACAGCAGGTCCCTGGCAGCACCGACCAAAGACATCAGGCCAAGGTGCCTCCCCAGTGGGGGATGCACAGCTCGGTATGGTTGAGCCACACTTGTGGGTCTTGGCATAGCATCTGTTTTGTTCACAGAGGATGAAGGATCAGGATTAAGCCATTATCACTCAGCTGTCACCACCAGCTGAGGAGGACAGTGGTCACTCTGCTTTCATACTATAGATTCCTCCCTGGCAGAGAATGGCTTGCAACCCACCACCTTCCTCTGCACACCAGCAATTACAGCAGCTGCTATTTATCAACTGTTTCTCAACCATTTTCAGTCGGTGGCTTCATTACAGAAGTCCTTCCCTAATGACCCTGCTGTGGCTTTCCTTTCCCCGCCACCGTTGATTACCTGACAGTCTGATCAGCCAGCCAGCCAGCGTCACACTGCTCGTACCCATCCTCATAAGCAGCTTGCAGCTGCTCGGGAGTAGCAATGACAGCGCTGTTCTGGATACAGGCCTGCTTTGCTTTCTCGAAGTTCAAGGTGTACCTTGTGGAGATTGCTCTGTAGTGGAATACGATGCCTGGAAAACACAATGGCCATCACTCACACATCTGCTAGAGAGGAACCAGCCCCTTTCCTTCCAAAGAAGTTAGGGATTCAAAGAACAGATGCTACATGTCAACTAGAAACAATGAACTATTTATGCTGATTGTCTGTATTTGAGCATCTCAAGCCAAGGGTGACTCGATGGGCTCCTTTCACAGGACCTTGTGGAGCACATTGGTGACCTAGGACAGCGACTGCTCTCCCATGGTGCTGTAACAATGTCATGGTGCATTAAAAGCCAGTACCTGAATAGTAGTGTGAACACTGGGAGGAAACCCATCGCCCAGAACACAGAGCTGTATCTCTGTCGGAAGGACTCAATACTTTCCTGATACAGCTCTGTGCAGTGTTTTAAATGCATGGTTCAGAAATCAGCCAGTGGGGCAGAGCAGTGACCGTGCTGCTGTGCAGGTTTGAAAGCTGCAACCCCTCAAGGTCCTGCTCAGGACCAAGGGTGCAGAGTGTCACCCACCGTACAAACACCCAGGAAACAAGAGGCAAATCCACTTGAAATCTCCAGATCTGCTGCAAACATGTCTAAGTTGTATTTTTTGATGAACAGGGATCTTTACAAAGGATGGCTATCTGTGCACTCTGGTCTGGCATGAGCATACCCTTAAGTGGAAAATTCACCAGGRGGCAATGAGGGGGCTCCCAGCCTCCACTGTCAGATACACATTCCAGTGTACACAACCAGCAGACCCTCTGGTTAACTGTTGTAGTGGAAGCTGTTTCCCTGGCCTACACTGAAAGCAAAAACCACGATAAAGGTAAGGATTGTAGGAAATTTAACTTTTGTTATTTTATACACCTATTACTAGGATGGGCTTTGCAAAACTATGGGGAAAGTTCTTCCAGAACAGACCGATTCTCCAGCTGAGGGCATCCCATCTCCTAAAATGTTTGGAAGAAATGAAAGGTCTTATAACAGCCCTGATCCAGCTGCACCCCTCTGAGCAATAGCCCAGCGTATCCAGTACCACCTCCTGCCAAGGATGTCGTCTTGCTGTCTCTGCAACTCACCTTCTGCCAGAAGAGTCATTTTATTGCAGTATATTCTGCCATGAGTCATTTTACTGGTTTGTTTAGTCTGGTCCTAGCCTGCTAAAGTAAATGCCTGGCCCATGGCTTCTGCCCATCTGCCCAGGGCCTAATCTGTGATCTGACCGACGGGGTTTATGCCTATGAGGAGAGCAGTACCTCCTCTGCCCATATATTTCTTCCTCCCTTCTGCCCAGGCCAGGAAGCAAGATCTTCAGAGGAAAGAGCAAGGGCAGGATCTCACCTTTCACTAGGATCTCTATTGTGTCTTGTCTGTCCTCAATCCCGTACATCACTTCACAGCGATAAATCCCAGTGTGGTTGGATCTCAGCGCCTTGATTTCCAAGGTGGCATCAGTGGGGATGGCAGGGTAATTGGGCAAAGASATCGCCTCCCTGTACTCGGTGTTGAGACGAGTTTTCCCACCGGTGGCCACTAGCAAGACAACTTCGGTCCCATTTGAGAGTTTGCTCCATTTGATCCGTGGGGTCAGCAGAGCACTGGTGTCCTGTTCCTCTGGGATGTTGAAGTAACAGGGGATGTTCAGGGAGCTTCCCAGGACAACACGCAGGGGAGACTGCTCAGGTATCTTCACTTCCAGGCCATCACTACTGTCTGCCAGTTCCCAGACAAAGCAATGGTTACATCAATAACACATTTAATCCAAAATATCCAGTGCTTCCCTATGCTCCAATGCCTATATCTGCTTCATAAACCTGTACCCACATATTCAGACATACCCTTTTTGATCTAGTCTGCTGAAAATAACTTGCAAAAGGGAAGTTACAACCATGACCCTTGCACCATGGTTGCTTTTGGGATTTGGACCAGTGCTGGGTGTAGGAATGAAGGGAATGAAGGGCTCTACTGCAGCGTAGCTGCTACCCATGACACAAGATCACACCTGATAGGGTTTAAGAAAGGGGAATGCTGAAATTCCCTTGGTTTCCCCATAAATCTGCCTTTGCCTGAAGCTATCTCCCTGGCTCCCCAGGCACAAGAACAGTGACAGGCTATGGCACAGCAGCCATCCAAAGAGAAGAGCCCTGTGTATACACGGAGCAGATCTTGGGTACACTTATTTCTGGCAGCTGCCCACGCTTGGGGATGGGACCAGAGTACAGCACGTTGCTCAGCCCCGCTTTCCCGCACCCCGGGGCACGTACCTGAGAGCTCCACAGAGACGGCTGCGGTGATGACTCGCAAACACACAAACACTAATAGTAAAGTGGTCATAGTTTACCTGCAAGAAACAACACAGGGAGAAAGGATTTATGACAGCTGTATGTTCACAGGGAGTCGAGTGCTGCGGATGCTGCTGCGGGGCAGTGCAACGCTTTCAGCTGCCCCTTAAGCCTCCTACATGTGGCTGGCAGTGAAAGCCGGTCCTTGGGGAAGGACGCTGTCTCAAAGTGCCTCTTGCTTCAGGAAATGAGTCCATGAGACAAATAAATAAGATGCTCTGCTATGTACAACAGACTGAAGTGTTATTATGTATCACTTATTATATTGCTTTCCCATTCTCTCTCTTGTGATTCAATCTTCCCTGCGGAGCAGAAAGACAATTTTCCAACAGATCTTTGCACTTATTATGTATTTACTCAAGAGGGATCATCACATCCACTAAGCCTTCGCCTCAGAACAGGAGCTGCCCCTCACCAGCACCCTCCATCGAAGCCAGCACTGGCTCTCGGGCCGGATGGTTGGATGCATTTTGTATACCTTAAAATGCTCTGAAGGGAAATCTGCCTTCTATATGGTGGAAAAGCCAAAGGTTACAACGCTTTGGTCCAATACTCTTACATTGACAGCATACATAGCCTTAACTTCAAATGGATCCTGAACTGATAGAAGAAACCCACAGGATACAATTCTGGGCATCTTAACTCCACCCTAAAAATATCCTCTTGGGATCCCTCAATTAGTCAGAGCAACCTGCTACTTCTAAAAGCTTTAGGAAAGGAAAGGAGCATTCTCCTAAAATTAAATGGCAGAAGCAATATAGGGAGGCCAACTGAATTAATCCTAACTGGATTATCATCCAGTATAATATAATGGGATTTTAAATAGCCATAAATGCTCAAGTTGGTTTTAATATTTCAAATAAAAACCATGTCCTCTGGCAACACAGCATCATTTGGCATCACATTTCAGCACTGACTCAGAAGGAAGGACCACACCTACTGAATCACTGGTGTTTCCTTTGAGGTCACCTGTCCAAATGTTGGCTGTTTACCTCCTGTAATCTAGAAAGATCCCAGCTGACTTCAGCTGGCAGGGAACATTCTGAGTATATGCCTATCGACCTTGCAAAAAAGTCCATTAAATATCCTCACTGGCATAAGAAAAGGCCAAAAATAAACCTCATCCTGTACAGTCCAGCATTAGCCTTTCACTTATGAAAAAGTTGACCTCCATGCACTCATTATTTCAACCTGACACATCACAAAATCTTATCTTTGTGAAATCTTTAGTTAACAGAGACAGCTATACTGGCAGAAAATGGGACAGAACAGGGCTGGAACAGGTCAGCAGAGAAGCACGGAGGCTTGAGTTTGCAGCTGTAGGGCTGAACAAGATCAAATGGATATATCTCAATTTCTGCTGCGCCTGGGAATAAAATTTCAGGTAAGTGCCAACCTCAGGGAGAAACCGCGGAGTTGTGTGTCTGTTTGGGTGTCTCTCCCATTAGGAATGGTATCTGCATAAACAACATATTATGAACCTCTTCTGCAGCATGACAGTTGACTTCACCATTTCCCTCTACTGATGGTTAGGACCAAGTCAACTGCCATGTTGCAGAAGTGGTCAAAGTGTTTGGCAGTCAGTACCTGGATGATGGCAGGGGAACATGCCCATAGGATGGGCTGTAGTGGGGGAATGAAGTGCCTTCTGCTCATCAGTAAGCAAGGAGAATTGGAAACACCATCTGCTACGAATAAACAGTCTGAAATCAGCTTGGCTAAACAGCCGTACCCAAGAGTCCTTAAAGAGCTGGCTGAGTAAATTGCTGGCCCACTGATGTTCATTTATAATCTGCGCTGGAGCACTGGGGCAGGTCCCGAATACCGAAGCACTGTGCCAATAGTCAGCCAAGATATACGATGATGAGCCTCATAAACACATGCTAGTTTGATTGACATAAATTCCAGGCAAAATAATGGAAAATCTGATACAGACTTCAATTCATTAAGCACTGAAGAATAGGCATAATATTAATCTTAGTTGAGGCAGTTGTATATAAAACAGGTGCTTCCAAACTTGATTTTATTAGTTGGCATGATTCCGTTTGTCTGATAAAGCTGCCTGCATGGTTGTAACATAATGTAATTAGATTTTGATAAGGTTTGACTTTCACAGGGTTCTATGATATGAAGATATGTAATGTCAGTAGTACATACATTAAAATGGCTTAGCAGAAGCCTCGCTGGCAGGTCTCTAAAAGGAGCTGTCTGAGGGACACTGATGTTGAAGGAGATATTTCTAATGGGCATCTACAGGGGTCAGTATTAGATCCAACGTGTTTCCACATAGACTATATTTTAATAGCATCAAATATAAAATTATACAAGGAATGCAGAACATGCCTGACAATGGGATGTTGTGTCCTAGGAAGAGTCACTCAGGAGAGCTACTGCCATCATCTGACATAAAAACAAACAGGAATACCTCTCTGGGCATCAGTGGTAAGCAATGGGAATACTGTGTGCACCTCTGGCTTGGCATAAAGATATCAGAAAAAGATGGTGCAGAATATATCCACTAGAAAGGATCTGAGGGCTGGAGGAAATGCCTTATGGGGGGAGACTAGGAAGTCTGAATTTAATTATTGTGACAACAACACACAAAAAAAGACTGAGAAGTTGACAACAGTGCACAAATATTGTTTCAAGCAGAAGCTGCTGATGCTAAAGGGCTCTTTGATCTAACAGAAAGTCATCACCAGAACTAACAGCTGGGACCTGTACGCCACGCAAACTCAAATGGGAAACAAAGCCCACATTTTAAACAGAGGGTGATGGATCCTTGGAACTGGTACCAAGGGAAGCAATGGAGTTTCTATCCCTTGGTAGCTTCGAATCCAGACTTGAAGACTTCTTTGGAAGACATGGCTTAGGCAAACACAAGTTTGTGGGCTCAATAAAGAGGTAACAGAGTGAAGTTTAAGGGGCCTACATTCACAGGAGATCAGCCCAGAATGGTGCCTTCTGACATTAAAATTCATGAACACGAATGTATCACTGTTTCGATCTCTGCTCTTGTATTATTCATCTTGCCTGGCTCTAGGCAGTACAAAGAATCATGTTTATGAATATCACACATTTTTTACCTGCCTTGTAGGATCTAAGGCAAAAAAGACATCCTGTAAAATTAACCCCCTTCCCTGCTCAATCTCAGGCAGCCATGCCTGAAGTCTGCACAGGCGAGGCATCCCCCGGCTCCGTGTCGGGCAGGGAGAAAGGGATTCGGGGGTAAGCTGCCAGTGGAGGAGAAGGATAAGGGCTTAACCTGTATTTTGGGGAACATCTCCAGGTTATAGACCAGTCAATGCTAACACATGAGGCAGCACAGAAAACTTGAAGCAGACACAGCTTCTGCATTTTGGCGTATCTTTAAGCTTTGGAGGGAAATTGAAGTCCACTCTCTGAAGCGTATTCTTATTTAGTTAGAGGAATGCTTCCTACAAGAACAAATAACTGTGGGACTGTGCATCCAGAGCCCTCCTAGAGCAGGTCACTGCTTTCACTATGGACCAGCCCGGCATTGACTGAGGACTGTCTCCCTGGAATTAACTGAGGTTGTGGGGTAGGCTCAGATTACTTCTACTTGCACCATCTCAAACCTCCCATTCCAGTGGATATCCTCCATTCTCATCCTCTGGATAAAAGGAGAAATAGGAAGGCAAAGATCACGTGAGTCCTGGGAGCAGGGTGGACCCTCCAGGGCAGAAGGCACTTGGAGGGGATTCAGGTAGAAGACACTCTCCTAGCCATTAGTAACTAAGTCTTTAGTCATGATACCTGCTCAAGCATTAAAAAATAGCTCTTACTTCTCCAGGCTCCTTAAATCAGGTACCTTTCAGCAGGCTCTGCATTTTGCCAGAATCCATGTAAGCTGAACAGCCCTGAGTGTCATGCGATAAACTCAGCCAAGAGAAGCAGGCAGCTTTAGACCTGGATTGCCTACTAAAGAGTAGAAACATCCTAGAACATGGAAACTGTGATGTTTAACATGTGATGTTTAAATAAAATGGGAGCTGGCTGGCTGAAAAGACTTTTAGGGTCTGTGCCTACAGCAAACTGCTATTGTTCTGAGACCCACACAGTTGTTATTTCTGTGTACATTGGCAATGGGTGGGAGGAGAGCAGGTTCCTCTGTGCATCAGTTAGACATCACAGACCAAAATGCCCTAAATAGAGGAAATCCACTTTGTCCCAAAACCTAGGACAAGCCCATGTAGTCCTACTCTTATTCAAACTTTATGCTGATTTTTCACAAGGAAAAATAGCCTCATATGATAACAGCTGGGACCAGCAGTATCTTTGCAGTTTGGTTTAGCTATGGAGGAAAAAACCCAACCTCCTCTTATCCCACAGAAGCCCAGAGGCAATGGCTTTTCCTTGTGAGCAGTGGTTAAACAAATCACATTAACAATGTTTTGGGTGTATTCTGCGAAAGTGTTGACTCCCTGCCAGTAAGAAACCCAACCTACTCCTCAGGGTGCTGTTTGCAATGTTGATCTCCATTTTTCATTCCCCTTAAGCACGCCAAAGAGATCCAACCCTGAGTCTGCACACAGCTCTTGTCGGGATTCACTATGCTGGGAATGCCTTTGATTAACGTCCCGTTGTTACAGCAATGGTTCCATGCTGCAGTACTTCCACTCCATGATGTCTCTAGTGAGATATCGAAGCACATGATAACGAGCATTCAGCTGCTTGAAGGAGCAGTTCTGGAAGGAAGGAAGTAAAGACAGTGGTCTGTCTGAGCAGACATGGATGATGGAGACCTGGTCTGCCTAGCCAAGGGAACTGGGGAGACTGTTCCTCTCATTCTAAAGCAACATCTAAAACAGATTATATAGCACATACCTCAAAACTGATGACCCCTCTCCACTGACTGTCAGAGAAGAGGAGGGTGATTAGCTCAAGTGTGGATGTTGTCTCTACAGAGGTGTGTATTCACATTAGATGAGCTGTGCCCAGGGAGCACGACGGTACAGTTCAGTGCATGGGAGAATCGACCTGGAGCAGCATGTGCTTGCTGAGACAGGATCTGCCACAGAGGAAATATATTCAGGGATAAAGAAGTGCCTGAGCTGCATGACTGAGTAAAAGCACAGTAAAGCCTGGAGCAGGCTAAGCAGTGGTAGGAACRTCCCCTGCTCAGCATCTTACTGATGGCCCCCAACTATGGCTGAATGGCTAAGTGGAGAGGTGGACCTCAACATGTTGGGGATACAGTCAATATCCCTACCATATATGTCATAAATAACACAGACTTCTGGAGATAACTTAATTTGACTACTTTTTTGAAAATAATTGAGGTAGTCTGGCTACTAGAAAAAGGTGAGCTACTGAACCCATAGGAGCTACCAGGTCACTGCTGACAAACTCGAATTCAGTTGCAGGGTCCTTATCTTCTAGCAGAAAAAGTCACGTTGAAGAGAAGTTCTGCAGACACTTTGGTGGAGCTCCTCCTAGGGTGACTACTAAGAGACGATTGTCCAAGCTCCAGCGGGGAGCACTGGAAGGGACTAATTCTTGCAGAGCAGAGCCCTACACACAAGCAGCAATGATCACACTATGTTGTTTGCAAGGTCCATGCTACAAAAACACCTTCCAGCCCTGCAGATTACTTTCTTGCAAAACTCCATTTGCGCTTGCTGGGAGAACGGCTGGAGCAGGCAGCTTTTGTGGCGAGAAGAGAGGAGGAGGTAGGACAAGTTACTCAAGGTCATGGCTATGCCTCTGCATCAGGATAGCTGTCCCTGTGCAGAGTACCAAGCAGTCTGGAGGAACAAGAATACAACCAAACTGCCACAAAAATCCTGGCCATCTTACCTTCTCTAACCAGTGACCGAGACAGAAACAAGGCCCTCTCCAATTCAGCCTGGGCCAGGAAGAATTCAGGAAAAGCTCTTGCTTTTCCAAAAAAGACAGAGTTGGGAAATGCTGGTAGGCTCAGGAGCTCTCCACCCCAGAGAACAACTGTCCCTTTCACAGAAGTTTATTGCCACTTTAGTTTATGCCTAAGGCCGTGCTTCTGTATCAGGTTGTGTGCAGACTGTCCTAAATTGGCTGCACATAAATATGTTTATTTGAGAATCTAAGTGTGTGTGGAGGGAAGTGTGTACATATGTGCAGACAGGTTTAATCCCTTGCTCTTCCAACCCTGTCCCCAGGTTTTTAAAGGACTGAAGAATCTGGAGGGAGCAAGAAAAGGAAAAGTCACTACAGTGAAAGTCCAACAAAGTGCCTACACAGTAAGACTGTACAGTGGAAAATAGCCAGACGGCCCATTTGCAGCACAGTCTAACTTGTTTGCTTGCTGGAAAGCATTTTCTGTTCTAGTCTATTTTCATTGAGTCCCATCTGCCGTTTCTCCTGTGGCCTTTGCTTGTTCCAGACCATGTTAATCAGCCTTGTTGCAATTCAATTTATTTTCATCACCCTTAATCCTGCTGTTGTCCTTTTTTTTTTTTGGATGGGGGTGGATGGGTCATTTTAAGCTTCATTTTCTCAATTTTGGAAGACCTTTAATACACTTACATATTGTTTCTGGCAGCTAATAAAATGCTGTTCATTACCTAGAAGATATGCCTGGGCATAAAGGTATTTCCAAAGACAATATTTCCTTTAAAACTGTGGATATAAAGAGGCTCTTGAACAAGAGTCAAAACCAGCACTACTCATTTAGCCTTGGATTCTCTCTCTTCAACTGGTTTTCCATCCCCTGTTTACTATCCATCAGGGAACAGACCTTAGTTTCTCTAGGACATGTGGTCACCTCCATCCAGCCTTATTTCAGCACTATTATTTTCAGGCACCAGCACTGGGGACCAAGGGTTTGGTGAGGTCTGAGGAGCCACCATCACACAGCAGAGACATCGGGAGGGTTCTCATGTATGTTTAGACAGCATGCCCCATGTCCTTGTAGGCTTCAGCATCAAACAGTGGTTTCTCCACCATGTAAAAAACTACAGAACGTTCCTCTATGATCTCTGTGAACAAACACTTCATTGTCCCTCTGCATGTTCCCAGCCTCTGTGCAGGACTGAGAGCTTTTCTGTTAAAAACCTCAGCCTGGTCCAGGAAATGGGAGGGAAGGAAGGGGAAAAAAAAAGTGAGGGGGGTGGGCAAAACCGGTTTTATTTCTTCTTCTTTTTTTTAAATAAGGCAAACTTTGGAACTGAAATATGGCAATAAATGCACTCCTGTGATTTTTCATGTTTTTTCAGCTGTAAAGAAAATAGGAGAAATATTCCATTCTGTCTGGCTTCCAAACCATTCTGAGAGTAAGGTCTTTATGTACAGAGCAGCTTGGATGCTGCTCCCGCCTGCTCTGTTTCTGAAACCATCCCTGGAACAATAAAGTCCTTTTTTCCCCGATCAGAAAGACACACAGCAGTAACTGCTCAGATTTTTTGTCATCGAGGAATGTAGTCCTCCACACACTGACAGTCTTGCAGCATTGGCTGCCTGGATTGCTACAGGAGACGGCAAATTGATGGCACTGAGGCGTTCTTAGTGCATAAGGCACAAAACAGAGAACATTTGTTGAAGAATAGGAATAATGTCAGGTTTCACCTCAAGCCTCAGCTGGCTCCTGTCCTCAAGCACCCCTGGCTACTGCAGGCATGAAAACGGTCAGACACAGCTCTGCTAATACACCCTGGTGATGGTACCAGCGTGCCCCTCRGCCATAATGTGTGGTCCAGAGCTCCTCTCTGTTCTCCTCCACAAAGAACCAAAGTTGCCTGGACCTGTAATTTTGGTTCTGTGCTATTCCATTTTCAGTGTCTTTATGACATTTCTTTCAATAAAAGAGCTGCAGTCTGTTATAATTTGACTGTTTGTCTAATTATATTGCACATACACCACAGGAAAAGCCAAAAAACCCAAGGATGTAGGGACATGCTTTCAACAAGCAAGATGCCACAGGAAATCTTAGCAAAACCTAAACAGTCATATGCTACGTTCAGTTAGTGATCCAAGCTCAGACGTATGGTCTGGAACAAATGTCCTACTGAACACAAAAAGCTTTATAAGCATTTATCTCTTTTCTGGTATCTACCACAGAACAGTTCTCATTCTCCCCTGATTTACATTGGTTTTACACTACATCACCATTAACTTCAGCAGCATTTCTCTTTTTTTTTTTTTTCCTTTTTCTTTCCCCCCCCCCGAGAGATCAGAAGCAAGCTAAACACACAGGCTCCAGAACAGCAGAAACCCATAGCACTGGCCACCCCAAAACTAGCTCTCTTGCAGGAAAACCAGAACTGTCTGTCACTGGCAACACACACCCCAGCAATTTTCCTACCCTTCAAGGACAGAGAAGTTGCAAAATGTCCATTGTGGCAAGCAGATGATAGCTGCAGCCTTTCATGCAAGGTGTGGGATCAGCACCAAGTCCTGAGCTGCCATGGCTCTGAGTGTCTGCTCAATATGGAAAGCAAGAGCCACATTCAAACAGCCCCTAGAGCCTCTAAATTCAAGGGAACAATGAGCCTTTGAGACTAGCTGAAGCTCACACTCAAAATCCTCTCTACACCACGGGGAGAAAAAGGAACTTCTAAAGAGCAATTCATCTCCTTATGAAATAGATGTCTCTGTTGAGAAGCTTTAAAGAGTGGTTCAGCCATTTCTCTGTCAGCTAGTAAGGGACCCTGGAGCACTGTTAGACATCTAACTTTTAGAGATGGGAGGGTGATTATGCACTTCATAAAGCCCCCTTATACCCTATTTTTTATGCACAACAGTTGGATGTAATTGGGATGTATCCCTTGGCTTGCAAGGAAGGATTTAATCTACAAAGAAGCAATGGAACTTGGAAATCTCTTTCCTCCTGGATATGCTGTCTCTGGGAATGACAATCACCCATCACCCTTTTTCTTTGGTAGCAAGAAGCAGGTAAACAATTATATCCCAGGGAAAGAAAGAAACAATCCACATGTTTTCTGGAGCTGCTGTCAACCTTGAGCAAAGCTCCCCTAGACACAGGAAGGAAACCCACCAAAACATGCAAGAAGAGAAACCAGATCCTCCCTGGATGTCAAGTGTGAAGATGGCAGCTTGGGCCATGATCCAAGGAAGTCAAGAGCAAGCCCTTCACGTGACAACTTTTTCCATTCAAATGCACTGGCTCTATATAAAACCCACTGAGAAATACGAAAGCTGTTGCACCTAGGATCCAAGCTACCTAAGCCTAGTACAGAGCAGGAGAAAGGGAAGACTGAGGGACCTGGAAAAACCTCCTTCCATTAACTTGGTAAGGCTGCTACCATTTACCCACTCTAAATCACCACATAACCACCTGCTCCAAGCAGGCATCAGCTAAACAGGCAGGTAGGTCCTCTGCAGGTGCTGAGAGAGTTAGTGTGGGATGGATAAAGCTCAGCTGACTGCCAGCAGCTACTTGCCCCAGTTGGGGATAGCCCATTACTCTGCTGGAGTGTGTGAATGATGCACAGGTTGTGCTGGAGATTTTCACTTGTGCAGAATTTGACTTTTCACTTGTTTCATGAGTATGCTGAAACCTCATTTGTGCAAAGAAGCAGCCTTAAAAATGAGAAAACATCCCTCTCTGGCTAGAGAACAAGACAGAAATGTGACTGCAAGRAGCAAATCTCTGCAGCTCTTCTACGCTGGCAGAAGATTCATGGATATCTTCTGCCTTGCTTCCCTTCTGCTCTGACCCAGCTCAGCCCTTCAGAAGGCTGGTTTTCCAGAAATCCGTAACGTCTTTGAAACCATGTTTTAATACGGAATCCATAGGCACAGAGACCTAAGTCTTAACTGACTTTGCTAGTTACTGCCCAAATCTGATACTTGTTAATACTCTGCTACCCAAAATTGCCTTGGATGCAACATATGTGCTCCTAAGAAATGTCGTGTGAAAGTTCACCTAACAAGGCACTGGGGAGGACTGGAAGAGACATCATGAAGCTTGTCCCTGTCAGCTTCACAATGGTAAATATTTTTCYTCTTGCTGTGCTCTAAGTAGAGAGAAAACATCACGCTGTCTTGGAAAGTCAACAAACTTAGGAGATTCAAGGTGAGAACCACAAGACCATGTGCATGGYTGCAGGGCCTCTCTAATAACTGCACATTTGGGTCATGCTAATGACATGTAGTGTGACCACATTTCTGATTGGTGCCARTTGTGTAATATTGCATAGCCTCGGCTTGCATTAATGTCCCTTCATGTGAATAGGCACCTCTTATAAGATATACACAGGCTGCAACAACCTCTTACTAAGGACACCTTCTACTGAGGTGCTACGTGCATGACGYTGCACCACGATCCTTGGTGAGGCTGTCCATGCTGGGAATACACACAGCTGGTAATATTAAACATCCTCACACTGCCACAGCTTGGACACAAAAGAGATAGGTGAGTAATCGTATCCTATCTGGCCTTTGCATTACCAAGTATTGCATGCTGCTGGTGCTTAACAGCAGTAAAAGCAACCTTCCATCCAGCCTGGAGGAAGAGCTTCCAGCTTCATCACAGTCTCAGTATCTCCCTCTTTTTGCTCCCCATTTTCTCTTTCCAAAGTTGGCACCTGAAAGTTTTCTCTGCATTAATTCCAGACATTGTGTAAACACTGTGCTTAGATTTACTTAAATGAGGCTGTTTCAGCCCTAGCTTTCCTCCCAAGTAGATTTCCTGTCTCATAAATTCAAGACATGCACGGTTTAGCTTTGCTGGGAAGGTGGAATCTCGACTCGATCCTCCCTTTGGGATGACCTGGAAGACAAAAGGGCAAATGGCATGGGAGAGGGCCTGGGTTACTGGCTGGAAGGGGAGGAGACATTCTGCCATGTGCTGTTCAGGAGGTAGTGCCAGCGGTCCAAGTGAGTGTTACTACTTGCCATAAATAATCTGCAAGATTTGAAATCTACCAATCTCTTGGCATTTTTTTTCTTCATAACCCCAGAAGATGGAGAACCATCTTTTCCTACTGAGCAGATCACTGGCATTTTCAGCGGAGAAGCAAGGGATTACTATTTTCTCCTGTTTCCAGATGCTCAGACTCTTTGTGACTCTTTAGAAAGGCACATGCACACCAAATGTTCACATGCACTCCTTGTGCAGGCAAGCAGAAAGAGTCTCCTAGGAGTGAAAGTGCCTTTCCTCTTTGATTCACAAGTCTCTAGTCACTAGGACTTCAGATATTTTTTCTGGCAGCAACGTGAACCCCCAACCATAATGCAAGTGGGGGTTTTCTACTGCTGACGAAGGCTCTCACACACCCCTGAGCCTGAAGAAGGGTCTTTACCAAAATGTTGGAGTAGGTTTTCATGGAAGTTGTCTATTGTCTGGGACTGATATGATGAACCCCAGTTCTGCAGTCACTGGGCTGGCTTTGTCTTCCAGTTTATGGAGAGGGCACACAGTATAAACARAGACCACAGACTTCACATTCAGAGTATAACGACGGTTTTGGTGCCTTGGCTGTGTTGAGGAAGACTCTCCTACTTCTCAGTTTCCTCTGCCAGCAAACCTCTGACAACAACACTGAGCACAAAACAACCATGCCAGCTTGTACTAATCTAGGAGATTGAATGGTACAGGAAGGATTAAGAAAAAGAAGCAGCTTTTCACTCCCATCTCTGGTTCTAGGAAAGCTTAATCAATGGCTGGGCATTGCACCCCCTGAAACCGCCTCATGCATGACAGCAGGAGAATGGATCGCTGTCTCCTCTCATTTCCTCCTAGACCAGCACTCCCAGCCCACTTTGTCCCCCCTCTTGACAGTTTTAGCAGTGGTGGAAGATTGTGTGGACCACGGACAATGCACTCTCCCTCGTCTTCCTTCCAGGGACCGAGTCACGCAGCAGGCGGGTGCTGAGCAGGGGCAGTGTCTGTGGCTACTGTGTGGCCGTACAAACCAGGGGCTTTCCTGTAAGTGTGTGGAGGGTTTAAGGCCCTGTTAAAATCTCGCCAGTCTATCCCTTCTTTCAGGTTTTTCCTTTATATTCATCCCCAGTCACTCCTCCAGCCAGTGCCATCTCACGGCACCTGGTAGTCCTGTATCCCTGTACAATTCCTTCCTTTTCTGTGTGCTCAAACTGTTCACGTACCAGGAGACCGTTCTGGCATGCAGTGCCCTCTTCCCTCTTAGCCAAGACACACAGTGTGTATTTAACTCAATTTAACTGGCTCAGTCAATAAGGTCCCTGTTTATTTCAATATTGCTCCGTTCCTTTTGGAGGACGGAGGTATCTCAAAGTGCAGTCGTCTGCCCTGTCCTGCACCAGTTGTTCCCAGGGGATTTCACAGAGTTGGGAACACTGAGGGATGCTCAGCTCTCCTTGCTAGGGGCAGTCCCATTGGGCATGGACACTCATCTACTGCTCCTATTCTCTTGTCAAGTCACTTTATCTGAACGGTAATTCCTGCCTTTGGTTCAGCCTGTTCTTTTCTGTTTGGGCAGAAACCAATGGGGTCTCCAGGCAGAAAATAAATCTTCCTTTTGTTTTTTTTCTACTCTAGTGATGCTTTTGAACCAAGCCAAATTGTACAGCAGAAAACAAAACACGACAAGAAAGAAGATAACAACAAAATAGTTCACAGCCAAACAAGCTTGTTTTGGGTTTGCCACAGAGAAGACCATCCATCAGAGACCTCAACAGCTTTAAGTCCTACTTTATAAGACTGGCAGGGAGTTGGAAGAGAAGGAGCAAGGCGATGGAAAAGATGGCTAAGAAATTGTCCTCTTCTAGCCACTGGCCCCTCCATGAAGGTGGACATTGGTCTCTGGGTGATGTAGTCATCCACCCAGCAAAAAAGATAACAACGGAACCCCTCAGCATGGGAGAGCGAATAATTGGCAAAAGGGTTTCAGTTCCCTGGCTGAGAATTTCCATTTTGGGTCAGTCCAAAACTTCCCCTAGAAAACCCTTCAAACAAACACTTTCTGAAGCTAGCAACAAATAAAAAAGGATAATTTTTTAATCATATGAGACCCATTGTTCAATCCAAAACTGAATCACAGCCTTTTGTTTTTTTCCAAAGGAGATCTCAGTGTCTTCACAAAACTCTGCCCACACTAAAAGGTCTCTTCCTTTCAAACACATGGTGAAACTAACCTGAAGAACAGAAACACCGCACTTTAAAAACAACCAAACTCTTTGACCTGAATGTATGTTATGTATATATAGAGCTTTCTCTCTACATATACATGAATTTATAAATGGGCTTAGGTACGGTATTACTTAGGAAGCAACTGTGATGATGTGACTTTGAAAGAGAGAGCAAGACGGAGACAACTAGCCTCTCCAAAATTAGTTTCAGTCTAGGGGCAATGAATGCATATCAATAATCTTTTCATTACAGCTCTGATCTCAGGGCTCCACTGAATTACCCCAGCACAGGCAGACAACAGTCCCTGCCTTAAAGATCTTGCAATCTAGAAAGTATGTTGCTGACCAAGTCTAGAGAGCACAAATGTGAAGTTGGGGAGACCACGGCAATCCTGAATAAAAGCAAGGCTCTTACATGAAATATAAAATCATTCTGTGAGGTGTAGACTGTGAAGGGAAAGAAATTTAACCTTAGCATAAGCCACAGACGTTTGGAGAGCCACTGCTGCTAAGCCCAAATCTACAGTTTGCTAAGCAAAGTCCATATGTCATACGTTCAAAAAGAGAAAGCGAGGTATGGAGGAAATCAAAACAGTAATTAGGTGGGAATACAAAGTTTTCTGAGAGGCAAATAAATTCCTATGTATGAGATGTGGTTGAGAGAGMGAGCCAAAATGTTGCCCAGCGTTTGGTGAAGCATTCTGTAAGGGCAACAGAAAATGTTCTTTTTCCAGAGGTACATGGAACAGCTTAAAACCAACAGTGCCCACATTTTGGGGAACAGAAAGGCATCAACACAGATCCCCTTGTAGGCAAAATAACTGCCTAGCAAAGTGTTTCAAACCAGCAAATACGCTCAGGCATTGATGGAGGAGATGTGGGCTTTGAAATGGATCCTGGAGCATCCTACACTGGTATTTTAACTCAGACACAAAACACTAGCAAGAGAAACTGTATAAAAGTAAAATTTGTTTTATACTATTGGCATAAAAGACCAATTCAAAGGCAAGTAATAATTATGATCTATTTTAACCAAACTATCTTGTAATTCTTCCAGTAAGATGGGCAGGTAAATTATCTGGTGGCCAGATCCAGTTACCACTGGAATCAGTAAAAAAGATGCCATTTACCTCTGAGGTTAGGAACACTAAGCCCGAGTTCTGGTATTAAAACCTAGTCCAGACAAGTAACTGCTTGCAAGTCCCAAACAGACAGCAGGGAGAGCTTTCAGAAGGAAGTCTAAATCCCCACAAGGTTGTACAGAGCACTCTGCTTTCAGACAGAAGAAGAATTAATTCCATAAGACAATATAACAAGGAAAATCCTGTTTGGCTTTTACACATAGTATGAGAACTGGGTCTAATCATACATAACATTTGGGCACTGTCGCGGTGCAGTCTGCAGATTGTCGTAATTCCATAGCTGCACCTGAAAAGCCATCACAGCATTAATGCACATTGATCCACACCATTTAAATAAACCACACAGCGGGAACGATGTTCAGTAAACGTTCAAAACAAAAATGTTCTCTAACATTTAGGATGAGCATTCCTGCAAACRTGGTTGAATAAATCATACTTTAAGTTAATGATTTTTAATGGACGTATACTGGGAACGTGAAGGGCTACAGCTGATATTCATTCTGGCCCTCAAAGATTGGTCCATGCAGACCCCAGGCTTGTCCAGCCAATGTCTGGGGCCTCTCGAGCCCCCTGTGCAGCACTGAGGATGTTCAAAAGCCATGTTGGACATCCTCTCCCCTCAGGCTGTGTGCTCTGTGCTTGCTCTCTGAAAGACTCAATGCAATATCCTTCCTACCATAAGGATGTCGCAAAAGAGAATGAAAAGTATAAGCAAGTATTTTGGAGAGCAAGAGAAACAAGCCCCACTGGTTGCTAACAAAATTAGCAGATGGCTTCTAAACTGAGCTTTAAAAGATCTTGAATAAAAGTTTTGATACAACAGCAAAAGATACAGTGCACTCTCGCATGGATGCTGTGAGATTTCCGGGAATGTCAGAATTGTTTGGTAAAACTCTGATAGCCTGCCAAATTGTCCACGGTATTTCAGAATTTAAAGATGCGAATGGATGAGAGAGGCACCTAATGGAATTTGCAGAAGTGCTTCTCTGTGTCTTTGGGCACTTTTTGTTGCTTCTGCAAAATGTGGCCTTGAGTCCCTAAAGCAACTTCTGGAAAAGGACATAATTTTATAAGGGAGATGAATCCAATCAGCTGAGAGTCTAACGACCCTGATTCCCAATCAGTTTTGAAATACTATTGTTTATTTACACCAACAGCACAGATGAGAGAGACATCTCTGACAGATGAGGCACCGCAGATCTACAGAAAAAGTCAGCTGCATTTGCAGTTGCAGAACAGAGCGCAATCCAGTTGGAGAATAGAAGGAATTGGAAATAAGCTGTGCCAGGATTGAAGAGAAGGTGCCAACCAACGTATTTGAGTGTCTTCACTTCCACCAATACACATAATGGAGGCATGAGTAAAGCTTCAGCATTACTCTGAGACTGCAGTAAGAGAAAGATGTTTCCATTTTAAGCACGAGCAAAGCCAACCTTCTTGTCTTTGATGCTAGACTATGATTCTGAAGCTGCCAAAACACCCTCTCTCCAACAACACTTGAACAGATGCGTGGCCACGGAGGATACAGGGGCAGCGGAGGACCTTAGCACCTAGGAAAGAAAGGGCTGAGCATAATGTTCGTAAAGTACGTGGGTTTATGTTGGTTTGATGTGCTTATTCAAAGTGGGAGGCTAGTGGCAGTTGTATGAAACTGGCCAAAAGAAGAGCAGAAGTGAGGTAGCCTGTCTGGACTGAAAACCTGGAAAAGGGGCTTGTGTTAGCCAAAGCATCTCTGTTTCCCAGTGTTCTCAGCTGCTCTTGGAGATACCACCTCTGCCTACAAATCTTACCTTGACTAAAGGAGAACATCTGGAGGGGCTAGCAGAAGGAAGGACAGAAGATTATTAACTCTTTGAAACAGGGTCTCTAGGGGAAAATAGATCGTTTCCCTAATGGAGACCGTAGATGAAGACTGAGGGGCACTTGCCCTAATTTCTTCCAGGGGAATGTCACTGGGTACTGTAGACAAGACTGAGCTGGCTGCCACCCAGCTAAGCACCATGCCGTGGCAGTGTGATGTCCAGCAGAGGCCAGCTCACCTGAGAACTTATCTCGCTTCTCACAAAGGTTTTGTTGTCCACACTGAACTCAGTGCTGTCTTGGTCAGAGTGGTGACAGTGCCTGGGCTAGCTAATTCAAAGTTACTTTGGGTATGTTAGTGAGAGCTGAAGCACAGCGTTGAAGATGAACTGAAATGAAGATCTTGGTTGACTCTGAGATCTTCATGCACGTAACCCATGCGCCTGCCTGGGTACAGCAAGAGAATGGCCCAAAACAGCATTCACATACTTCAGAAAGGTATAAGGGAAGGTATGCATGTCTATCGGTGTACCGATATGGGAAGAATTTTGCAGATGAAATGGGTACAACACTGCACAGAGCTGTAGTCTCAGGGGGATGCTGGGCTTGGTCTGGAGCATTTCAAAATGCTGGACAGATTCAGAGCTGAACAATAAGAGCAATGAAGACCCTTCTGTCCTCTGCTAAACAYGACTCAACATTATTGGTGGTGCTGAATAATTTCATGCTGTCCTATAACAGGCAGGAAACCATACATTGAGACTGGAAGGTGATCTCTGCTGTTAGCTGGCATCAAGGGGTTTTTTTAGGAGGCAAACTGCAGGGAACCTGGGAATCATGAAGGGACAAGGATTTTGCCCTGTCTGTGGCAAAGTGGCTCGTGATCTTGAAGGACACCAGGAAGGGTCAAGATCCCATGCGCCAGCTGGCTAAGCAAAGGGGTGACCCCCTCACCCTGCTGACACGCAGTGATGGTTGCAGGGTAGCTCCAGCTCTGTGGCTGCTAACCACCTTGTTTTTTGAGAGAAGGCCCAAGTTAACAGTGACAAAGGGCTGAGCTGGGAGCCCAGCGTCCCCGCTGCACAGCCCTGCTGTGTCATCTAAAGCTGGTGTAGTAGGCAGTATTAGCAGACTAAGTACCCTGCAGTCTGACAATATCACTTACATATCAATTACTACAAGGCAGCAGGGTATTATTTATACAATAAGTGCTATACAAAACAGCAGGGTAATATTTAGAGGGCAAATACTACAGAGAGGAAGGCTGCAATTTGTTCTGCAGCAGCAGGATGTTCTGTGCACTCCAAAGTACCGAGCAGGATTAGGGTGACACTTACATGCCAACTACTGTATGAGGACAGGGTATTATTTAAACCCCAGATACAATGGTAGGGAAAGAGTATTATTTACTAACCAGACTGAATGCAATAGCAGCAGTGGCAGTAACTGCACAGTATAATTTACAACAGAGGAAAAGACATCATTTGCAGACCAGTTATTACAGAATGGGAGGGTATTCGTTATGGTACAGCACTGAAGTATTACTTTGAAGCCGAATGCTATAGAGGTACAGGGTATTATTTATACACCAAACACCATAGAAACTATTTTTCTGGGGTAAGTAATAGTGACAGTTAATCATTTATATGAAAGCCATCCTGTAATTTCCAATATGTGAACTACGTGATTATTTCAACCTTGAAACTGTGGTACAGATGATGTAATGTTAATTACACTTAGATCTACGGCTGCTGTACCACAGGACTGCTAAGCCGGAGTAATCTTCTGAAGTCAATAGATTTGTGCCAGCAAAACTACAGAATCTGCCCCTGCCCTGTACAAAGCCTGTGGTGCCTGGGGATTTCCAGGTTTGTGGCGGGGTATTTATCCCTGAYCCTGTGCAGGATCCCAGCAGGAGCAGCAGGTTTTGCTGTGGATTACAGGTTATTCAATCGCCAGCACAGCGGCTGCTCTCCCAGTGGAGGTGTGAATGACGGATGGGAGCTCCAGCTGGAAGGGATCAGCACCATCATTTTCACCTGTTTATCAGCTGCTGGCCTCTGCATTTTCTTTACACACCTTTTTCCTCCAGTCTGTGGTCCGACCTCAGTCAGGAGATGTTCCTTGGTTATTTCTTGTTAGTTTCGCCAACGGATTTTTTTTTTCCTGTCAAATTATTCCTATTTAAATTTCTCGCCTATTAAGTCAAATCTGTATCTCCTGCAGCCATCACAGACAATTCCTTCTGTCCTTCAGTGGTTTTCTACACTACTGCTAATAAAGTGCCCAGTGCTAACCAAGGGCATTGGAGAAGCCAAAGGCACATGGAAATTGCCAGATCAGATGAAACCAATGGTGTGTCCAGGCCAGTATGCTGTCTTGGACAAGACCTATATCACCAGCTTCAGAGCAAAGTTCTTATCATCAAAAAATAGGGAATAAAGTGCTGAGGAGGAAGTTTCTTTTTAACACTAGGCATTTAGTGGTTAMCTTATGCCTTGAAGCATGAGTATTTACATTCCATATTCTCCCGCTAATGTAAGCTAGGTTTATTGGGCATGGCTTAATAGACAGTTTTACTCCTCTCGGGCCTAACCCATGAGCACTACCCTGCCAGAAGAAATTTCCTGTCCTGATCACTTCGTCCCTACAATACAACATGGTTCCTCTCGCAGATGCCCTTTTGTCTCGCGYTGCCTGATGTGGCCTCTGTTGAAGCAAGTGCCTTTCCTCCGGGACCTGCCTTACCCGTGGCTGGGCATGGAGCAAGGCTGGGTTCAGCTCCTTCCAGCCCTGTGCAGCACCAAGGTGCGTCAGAAGATACCTGGCTCCCATGTAGTTCCCCGGTAATGTGGTAGCAACCAGGACAATCCCTGTGTTCAAGGTTCATGCAGTGCCTCGCTAACTGTCATAGCAAGTACAGCTGCCAGGACAAACAGCACTAACCTGCCTTTTCTGAGACATGCCATCGCCCAAGCTCTTCACAGCAATCACCGCTCCTTTCCATCATAAGCCTGCACACTCTCAGGACACAGTGACAACCTGGGGAGAACTGGGCAGCGAGGTAGGACTCCTCACCTGAATTAATTTTGGGTCTCTCCCGAAGTTCCCCCTCCTTCGACTGACCCAGGAATCCTCTGGCTTGCACTGGGGTTTGGAGAGAAGCCATGAATTGCCATGCCTTGGTTGACATAAAGAGCAACTACAAAGGTGAAAACCCAGACCATTATGCTTGTCAGAGGTATCCCATTGCCCCGCTTTCATCTCTTGCTCCCTTCTCTCAGCAGAGCCCTTTCTGTGGCCTCTGCTCTGTCCTCCCCTCCAGCTCCCAAGCACAGCAAGGTTTCCTCCTCAGCCAGCCTCAGGGAAAGGCAGAGCCATGGGAATCCGCAGGCAAAGCCTGCTCCCAGGCTGCTTCCATGGGACTTATACAGCAGGAACGGAGGCCTGGTGGCTTCTGGACTTTGCTGCATGGCCAACATGCTCAAGTCACATCATCTCCCTCATGCTCGCTTGGTTGTGGGGGCAGTGACACAGCTCCAGCTGCCTCCGTCAATGGGCTGAAGCCATCGGGAGCATTAGGTCACTAAAGCCGATTGCACAGCGGTTGGGCTTGTAAAGCAGGGGAAGGAAATCTGAGAGAGGCGGTCCATATGGCTGCTACTTAACACCTCAGGGCATTTCAACAGCTAAAGCACATGGAGATTCTTGGGGTACCCAAGTCAAATGATTCTGGTATTTCTCATCATTCCCCCCACCCTTCTGCTCTCTGGTCCGTATGGAGCAATCACTGGGGAGGGAGAATATCACGCAAGGGAGAAATGGAAATTTTTATTAAAAAGGGAAAGCCCAATGAAAAGCTCACGGAGGAAAAAGATCTCGGTGTGAAGCGTCTCAAAAAAGGTTGCACGGGCAGCACGACAAAACCCCCCGCCTATTCATCAGGCCAACAAAAAGCTTCTTTAGATTTGTACTGTGAATCCATTGAGAGGGAGGGGAGGGGAGGCAGCGCTCACACACCCGCCCTTGTGCACACAGGCAGAGCCCACAGACCTGCTCCGTGCACACAGGCTGAGCTGTTCTGCCCTCTCACAAGGAAGCACTGAGTTTTTAAAAGTAAACTGTAAGGTTTCCGTTGTTGCACTGGGCTCAAGTATTTTTTTTTTTTTTTAATATATAACAGCTCCCTCTCTTTGCCGTCTCTCTCTCTCTCTCACTCTTTAAACAGCCCCGGCTGCTCTGGGCTGCTCGGCAGCCGTCGCGCGCTGGCTCCGTATGTGGTCCAGACCTGCTATGAACACGGCTTTTGTTGCCGCTGCTGGGAAGCTGCCTGAGAGTGGCACACACAGCCCGGCTTGTTTCACACGTGGAGGCTGCAGTGGGTTCGGGGGGGGGAAAGGAGGAGGAGGAGGAGGAGGAGGAGGAGGAAGAGAGCAGCTTGGGGAAGGTTGTCTTGTGGTAGAGCAGCCGTCCCACCACTGGCAAGGAAAGGGGGAAGCGAGGAGACGGAGGAGGGTGGTGGTGGAAAAGATGTCTCAGGCTGCTAAGAAAGGTCCCGTTGATTTTTAAAATGGGACCAGTTGGCCCTCCACCAGCCCACGTTCCCGCCAGCTGTAAGTCAGCATGGGAAGGCAATGAAGTCACTGCATCTGTGCAACTTACGTTTGCAGAGGATCTGCCCCAGAGAGAGAAGACGGGAGAAAAGACCAATAATGGAGTGGATTTTGGAGTCCCCAGGGTTTCTGACTGTTATGCGCATCCCCGGGCTATACCAGAGCACTGAACTACAACCTGATGTCTCTTTTCATTTACACATTCATTCATTTGTTTCTGTCTTTTAAGTGATACCATCCATTCTCTTCTCCTCTAAAACCCTTAATGGTCCTCTCTAATTAGGTAGTATTTTACAGTGATGAGCTGCTGTTTGCTCTGACAGTGCTAAGTCTGCTGAATTTTAATATCCCCTTTTCCTTAGTAAGTTTTTCCCTCCGTCTCTTTCACTCCCTCAATTTCCTATCTCGTCGACTCTCTTTGCCCATCCATCCTCCAGCCCTCATGTTGCTGTCAAACCCTGCTACTGTACATGGAGGTGATTATAGGAAACATTAAACAGCAGTTCAAGTGGAACAGATGGAGTTTTCCCCCAAAGACTGTTCAGGCTGCTGAGAGCGCTCAGCCAGCACGGGTACATCTCCAGCCCTCACCCTCTGCCCTGTCCAGCAATGGTGGGAGGCGATGCCTCCCCTTTCTGCACTCCGACAGCAGCTCGAAACTTCTCAGAAAGGGGCAACATCTCCCCTTTGACCTATCAGGCGGATACAGTCTCTTGAAGCCGGCAGGAAAATATAACGTCAAACAACTAAAGCAAAGAAACAAATAGCTCAGCTTCCAAAAGTGCAAGGGATTGCCCTCCTCTGCAGCATCTGAAAACCCACCAAACTCAGTCCCCAAACCGCTGGCCTCTCTGCCCAGCCAACATCCTTTATCGGGAGCTTATAGACGAAAACCAAAGTAGTGAGGAATGCTAAAAAATTCCTCTCTCCCAACTATTTCATTGTGGGATGTTCCCCCCTTTCCACATCTGGCAAAGTTATTTTAGAAAGCTAGGAAAGCTTTTCAAACCGAAGTTTTTTGGCTAAACAACTCAAAAGGGAAAGGTTAAAATGTGTGCTTTCTGCTACATGCAGAGGGTTACTTAGCACAGGTTTAAATGAAAAGTCTTAAAAAGTAGTAAATGAATGAAAAGAAGAAATTTCTGATAGAGATTCTGAAAAATAAAACCTTTTTTGCTCTGTCCACTTCTGCAGAAGAGCTCAGCTCCCTGCAAACTATTGCTAAAAATATGCTTCATCTGCGAATGGATTCGGAAAGAGGGCAGATACTGAGTAACGCCCGAAACAGCTAACTGGAAATAACCCAGGAGACTCTGCCAACCGCTGGTCCTTGCCATCCTCGCGCAAGGGGAGCGTGCTGTCAAACYCTCCGGCATCCAGGCTCTTTTCATTCTCTTTCTGAACTTGTCAGCCCCTACCGAGCTGAACACCCCTCTAGCTCAGAGATCACCCTTTGCCTTCCCTGTAGCGAAGCGAGGACACTGATGAAAGCAATAATCACGAGAAACCCCGCAGCCATTTAGGACACTTGCAACAAATGAGCACGACGGCAGCCTCCTTCCCCAGTGCTCAGAGCAGGATCAGACACATCACCAGGGCTTGAGCGGTAGCTGAAATCCATCATGAAGAAACACCGATGGGTCAGAGGGTCTTTTGGGGAGGGAGAACAGGGATAACCCTGTCTCTGCTCTCCCACCTCGTGGTTTCGGTTATAGGACCTCTTAAGCCGGTGGCTTGCTTTCCCTCCCTTGCCCAAGCCAACTAACAAACTTGACACATAGTTGTTGCCTCTGGCTATAGGTTTGCTCCGCGTAACGGGTGGGTTGTTGGTGAGGACCATCGTGCCAAAAGGCATGCCAGGCACAGGCTCCCCTCTCACAGCAGCACTGCTTGCAGAAGGGAAATTCTGTGGAGAAGCTCGAGCTCAATCAGTTTACAACTTTTCTCACATTTCTCTGCTGGCTGCTCACCAGGGAAACAACCAATCCACTGACTGAGAGCCTGCATCTTTAGAGCACTGAGGAAAGAAATAGGAAAGTTAAGGAAAAGATACCAAAGAGAGAGGAGGGAAGAAAGCGCAATACGTTACCTTTAACAGTTCAGTGCAGTGCTTCCAGAATCTAAGTCCCATACACCTGGCAGAGAAATGAGGTGTTTTTCGGCGTTCAAGAAGGAAAGAGCTTGCCACCTCTTGCTATTACTGTATGTCTTCTTCACAATCTCCAGATGAGTTTTCCTGCCTTTTTTTTTTTTTCTTCCCCTGTTCCCCAGAAGAAATCAAAATTCCCTGTGTGGTATTTCAGGTCCTTTCAGGCAGTGGCAGCAGCAGCAGGCTTGAAGAGTAAGTACTGTGTGTGAATGGCAAAAAATAGAGAGAGGGTTTCAGACCACATTAGCTGCCACTGGCTGCAAGAGAGACCATCAAACTCCTGTCAGCCTCCTTAGATACCTCTTGAAGAGCTGGCAAACTAAGTGTATTGGATCCTCCTCTGGATTTTAGAGTAAAGGTAGGCAGGCATCCAGGGGGCAGGGGGAAATAGGAGGGCTTACGGACAGAAAAGGAAGCCCAGCCTCTTGGAAAGAAGGAAAAAAAAAAAAAAAACACAACCCAGAAAAGAAAAGAAAGGGGGGGAAAAAAGCATGACCAAAAAAGTACTGTAAATGGAGAAAGCTGAATGGGGAGTGGGGGATTAAATTTAGCCCTCTGGTTTGGAAGCAAACTGGCTGGAGCACCACAAGTGGTTGAGAGAGAAGAAATAGTTTATGTAATAAAAAGAGAACGTGGTTTATGCAAACTAAAATAAGATGAAGCTAATTAAGGAACCTGAGCAAAGTATGTGTGTCTGCAATACAGTCAATATCACCGCAGTCTGAGTAGAAACGAGCAGATTTACTGGGAAGCCCAAAGAGAGCAGCAAACAGGAAAGTTTAGGGACTTCTCTTGCATGGCTCTACTGGCTGCTGCAGAGGAGGAGACAGGTGATGGCAGTGGAGCTCGGTGTGGAGGGGAGGGAGAGGGAGAGGGGGAGGGAGGGGATGCTCAGCGTTAGGAAATGGAAAGCACCTGGAGCATCAGTAACTGATAAGTGATGTAAAAGCAGAGAAAGGAGGCTGTTGGGAGTGAATTTGTCTAAAAGCTGTTTGGGGTGAACTGGGGAGAAATACAGGGGCTGTAAGCACCTAGGAATGGTGGAGAGTGAAGCAACCACCCCAAAACTTTGAGGAGGATCCTATAACTGAATCCCTGGCAGTTCTGGTGCAGTGAGAAAGTGCTGAAGAGGCTGTAATGTGTTTGATTTTTTTTTTTTT